>JAKUCV010003503.1:98020-206733 GCA_028386065.3 Turnera subulata | reverse complement strand
TAGTGCATTATGGATCCAGTCAAGGGACGCCAGCTGTCGCGGAACATACACATAAGAGGTAATGATGCCATAATGTGCGAAAATACAAGAATTATTAATACTGCTAATATTTTGATAGAAAGGGGAAACATTAATATATTGATTGCGATTAGGAATATTACATGATAATTGATAAAAAGAGAAATATTACATGGATATTTTATATTTAATAAAAAGGGAAATAATACACTGATTTCTGATAACTTGAAATAATAGAAGGTTGGATAAATGAGGATAGAATATTGGAATTGGAATTGAATTTGAGATGTTGATATAATTGTCACGTGGAAAGTAGTGGTACGACTAGATGGTTAGAGGCTAGTTATGTGGTGTCATAGCCGGTTTGGTTTGGATATTGGGGATATTGATCCCGGATGATTTGGATATTGGGATGTTGATCCCGGATTGGTTGTTGTTGGGATGTTGATCCCGGATTGTGTTTTGGCCTAGCATTCGGAATTAGTTAATAACCAGGTACGACCCTAGCTTGTCCAGTGACAGGGGCCCGGAAGATAAAATTGGTAATAATAATAAATAATCTTTTGGTCTTGGCTCAATTGTGATTTAGTAGAATTTTTGTGTTGTGTTTGTCTGTGTTTACTTCGAAAGTATTATGGTTGATTACATATCTCTGTTTATCCTTCGTCGGTGAGCACTTCGGACTCACCCCTCACCTGCGGGCTTTCATCCCGTAGGTTAAGTTGTTTCGTAGTTCAGGTACGACGTTCGACGGCTGCTGCTTTCTTCTCCACCTGGCCCCGAATCCATACCTCCGCTGCATGTGCATTTAAGTCTTCCGCTGCTATGTTATATATGTTGCCGTGTTGCTGCTTTCCTTTATTGCTTTTGATGCTGTCTATTTTGGAATATGCTGCTGCTGTTGAGTAGTATGAGTGGATTGAATAATGGTCCCCGGATATGGGTGACAGTTGTAATATATACAGTGTGCTGTTGTATTTGAATTACTGTGTAGTATTTTACTGCGATATACTGCCTGTACTATCAATAAGAATAGTTTTGGCACGTGTTTACTGTGTTTGGTAAATACGGGTAGGGGCGCTTCATAAACTAGGAAAAAAATAATGCAAATATTACGATACACAAGGAAATATACCAGTTTTTGTATAAATTTAAGGATGTGTAAACTTGAAAATTTAACCTTTAAGTAGGTAATTTTTTTAACATGTGGAGTCTACATAAATGCCACCTCAGCTAATCAAGGGTTAAACTAGGCGAGGACCAAAATAATCGTCTATAAGAGATGAGGGGACAGAATTAACCGTAAAGATAGTTAACCAAACTTATGTTCAACCCAAATGAATTCCAATCCATATGATAATAGCAACAAATCATTTGATGGTTTATGGTGTCTGCATGTTAGTTTTAATAATAATAATAATTATAAGTTAATTTGGTTATAAATTATGTTTTATTTGCTTAAATAGAAATTCATTATATGGGTTAATTTAATTAGCTTGTGTGTATTAGATTTTTCTACCCTTTTCACTCCCTCGTGCCCTTTCCCTTGGTCTCGTACTCATCTAGTAAGTGTGAACTCTTCCAGTTTCAACTCACCTTCCAAATGTCGGCCCAACCTATTAACTCCTTAAATCTCAACCTTATTCTTCCTTTCTCTAGTTAAGACTACTAGATCCTTACACTGCCCAATTTATGACAACTTAACCCTTCACTACCCAGTACCCACCACAGTCGTTTAACTCCGTGCACAACGTTTCATCAAGATCCTTAGGAAAATGGCTGTGGTACCGAGAGCGGCTAAATCGAAGAGAAAAAGGAAGAGATGACATCCCAATTCTGTGGTGTGATTTCCACAGGATCCCGAGGATATTAGGAAGGTGAATGGAAATCTATTGAAGACTGTTCAGATTCTCCTCCATCTGTTCTCCTTTAGCGAAAGCGAGGCCGCTCAGGCAACTGATTTTTTCTAACGGAGGATTCGTTCTCTAGTTGTTTGAAATCATGTAACCACGCGGACTGCTTGTCTAATTATAGAGAATATAATAAGGAAAATGGATTCGATTATCTCTCAACGCATTGTTCATTTGTTTGTGTACCAGGAATAATTCTATATGTTTGTTTTCTTCCTCTATTTTTTTTTTTTCAAATCTGTACCTTTAGACCATTACGACCTGTATCGCCGTGATGAATTGATAATCAAATGCAACGACGACTCCTTGAAGAATTAGTGGCACAGGCTACAGGTCCATTCAGAACAGTACAATTTAATTATGATTAGGACTATCATTTTCCATACACTATTCAATTGGCAGATGTGGAGGGAATATTACTTTTGTGGTCGCTAGCAATCAAGAGTTATCACGCAATTGCAAACTCTCTTTTATTGCCATTAACCTCAATAATGGAGTCCAACGAACAAAGGATTAGCCGACTTTTTGTAGGGTAAATGTTTTAATTGGGAGGCAGGCGAAATTTTGTGTTTGTCCCAATCAACAACTTATTGGTGCTCCTCCCAACTTATGTGGTCGAAACGGGAACGGAATTGGTCCAACACCGACTAAAACGAGAGTTTGTTGGTCGTGCCTATACATAATATATTATATGTACTAAGTAAGAATTTCATGTAAGTGACTTGCTCTCAAAGTGAATGCATGTAGGAATTAGTTAGTTCTTCCTACTCACCAATTTTGCTGCTTTAAACTCGTTAGTTATTGGCCACTGGGCGGTGGGTGGGGTTGTTAAATCTGTAATTTACCAATCCTTTGATGTGACAGTTTCCTTAAACCTGAATCTTGGTGAATGGGGGAAAGAATATACTGCTATATATTAAAGAAAAAAGATAAGCATTGATGGAATGCTTTGTTACAAATTGTACAATGTAATGTTAAGGGAGTTACTACACCAAATGCTGCCGATCATCTTCTTCATCGTCTTCACCATCTGATCCGTCGCTTTCATCGTTAGCAACCTAATTCAATTTCCCAAGTAACAAATTTTAAAAAGTTCAGTTCAATAGTCATATCAAAGAAATAGCAACAACTAGAAGGCTGGTGCTTTAACACATGCCATTAAAAGTTGGCCATCATCATCTAAGTTTTCAAACATGGGTAATTAATCAGCATTTTATAAGTAGCGCGGGGGCTCACCTGCTGTGGTTGTGGTCTTCGCAAACGTTTCTGAATAGCTGCAATTGTTCGGAGAATTATGTACATTGGAAGTAGAATTCCGGTGGCCCTAAGGATAAGTATCTGAAAAATATTACAGAAATTTTGTTCGTCAATTTCCTATGGTAGTTGGGATTTTAACAACAGCAATCGTAAGAAACACTTCAAAAAATACTTACAGTAAGAAGTGTGAAAGGGTAATCCTCTGTTCCACAGGCCAGTGTAGCAAAGAAATGTTTCAACAACATCAGGACTGTAAACTGCCAAAAAAAGGGTACCCATTAGAAAAAGAAGCAATGAACTGACCACAAGTTTAACTCCATATTAATAATTTGGTAAAATCATAAAATATGTAATGTCTTCCATATGGACATGAATAGATTCTATTGGCGGGCGAAGGAGTTGTAATAATGTTTGTTATCAGAGTTTTCATACTTTAAAGAATTGCAATTTTCAAACTGTCCGGCGCTGCTGGCCCACATTACTATAACCAAAAAAACCGGTGTCCAGCTTCAAATCGGCTCATTCTTGGGCCGGTGGATGTGAACTAACCAAAGAAGGTAATTCAACCGAATTTTAATCTTTGTTTTCTTAATAAGGGTCCAAGTCAAAGCGTCAAACCAAGTAGACAATAACAATTTCCTAGTCCATATCAAGCTAAGGAGGCATTCATGTTAGTATTAAAACAAATGTCTAATCTGTAAAATCAGCCAATTAGTTTAAGTTGCAAAAGAAAGGAAAAAAAGAAATAAAGGAGAAAAACACCGTCATTCTCCCCAAAATAAATAAATGGGCAATCACCTATTTAAGTATCAAGATAGAAACTTACCACTAGGGCCAAAGACCGGAACAAAGCGGCGCTTCGGTCGGCAGCTGACGCGCATTCAAAGTAACTATTAGTGTCAGTTGTTGCTTCTTCGCCGGCGGCGGCGGGCGATTCTTGCTCATCTTCCTCATCACTTTCGGTACTTGGAATTACTATGCTATCCCTGTTACATTCATTACCATGCCCAAATCAGTTGATCCCTGATATCATTTCAAAGTAACAGCAACTAGTCCAATGTACATGGAGCAATGAGTTGTAAAGCATGTTTCTAATTATTTTATTAGTAGAAAGCTTTGCTTAGGAAGATGAGTGCATTACAGGGGACCAACATACCATACCAATGCTTATAATAAGTAAGACGCGCATAACTAGTGAGAGAGAGGATAATGCCAATTGCCACGCGTGTGTGAGTTTTATGTCTATCTACATTTTGTGAAATTATGGACGGAGAATATGTACCTTATGGTCATTGCATTGATGGGTTGAGACTTTTTTGAAGTTGCCGTGTATCCTGGTTCATAGTTCTGCAAGGAAGATTTTACAGAATCAGAATGTAATTAATGACCAGCCATAGTTGAAATAATAGAATCAAACCCCTACTAAAATGAGAAAAAGTTGGCTGGCCACGTGGAACAACATTGAAAGATCAAAGTCAAAATTCTACAAGAATCAGTTTTTCTGGAAACCAAACATTGCAAGTTTTCTCCCACCTTCCTTCCCTTCCATTCCCTTCCTTCCTACCCCAAACTGACAAAAAGCGTGAGGATATTCAGCTCCTTCAAAGAAGGAAACTTTGAATTGACAATCCATGAGGGTCATCTCATCAACTTCCAGAGGAGAGAAAACAAGGGTGGAAATCATGGGAGCTGATATTTGAACAGAAAGAGAAAAGATGAACAAAAGCTGAAGAAATGAAAAGCTAAACCAGAAACGATGACCTTTACAAAAACAGGAATTGGCATGAAAAGAAACCCAGTTAAGAGCAAAACAGAATACCCACCTAAAACACAACCATAAAAACTTCCAACTGAAAACAAACCGAAATTCTGTAAGGAATCATGAAATTTAAATTCATAAGAGAAGTTCGAACCTGGAGACAGATTTCGCAAGTGGTGTTTCCCTTCTCGTCGCACCATCTCTGTATACAATCTCTATGCGCAAACTGAACCAAATCGTTCAAAGAACAGAAATTTAGTAACCAAAACACAGAATTCAGAAAATAAGGTAACGAGAAAACGAAAGAAAGCAATGAAATACCGCGTTCTATTACGTGTTTTTTTGTTTACCTTAACGGAACCAGAACAAGCACAAGGAGCTTCCAAGCTCTTGCAGCTCTCGAATTCTGCTTCGTGGCAAATTCTACAGTGTGAAATCGAGCAACTTGATTGCAAATCATCCACAAACAAGACAATATCTCCCATTTCTCTTCTTCACAACTCTTTGAACTCTTTCTTTCTTTCTTTCTAGTTTTCTGATGAAAAAGAACTTCTCTTTGTCCTCTGTTTTTTTTCAAAATGTCTGTATCTTTCTCTGTCCCTCTCCCTATTCTGAACTCTCGAGACTTTAAAGTAAAGGGTTGAAGTTGAATTTCCAGGCCTGCCCCTTATAAAAGATTTAAAGGATTAACTTACCAAAAAAAAAATATGCTGATGTGGATAGGACCATCCGCTATTATTTTGGATATAGAAAGTTCGTTTCCTTTTTTTTTTCTTTAATAATTGTTAGATAGGTATGGAACGTATGAGCAAATTCGTTATTTGTTGATTTGTTATGAGCAAATTTGTTAACTAACTCAATACATTACCTGAGTACTATCGATTATTCCTTAGCTCTTCTAAATAATAACAAGCTTAGCCTCCCAAAAAGGAAGCCTACTCAAAACGAAAAGAAGTTTACACATGGAAATCGTTTTCGGTTATTTGTTTTTTTTGGTGGAAGAACAGTATACAAACGTTTTATTCAGTACAAGTCCACAAAAACAAGAAAACCAGATGAGGGTATTCTTTTCTTCTCTCCTAATTTTGGTTATGCAAAATCCACCCTTCTGTACTACTTTGTTTGTTTGTTTTTTTTTCTCATTTTTTTCACAGTGGAACATGGACTAAACTAAGAGACACGGTTTTAACAAAGCGGCCAGAAGAAGTAGTTTCCATGTTTCCAGACTTGCACGAGTAAGACTCGTTGATTTAATGTCATACAACAGCATGTAATTGATTCAATGACAGATTAGAAAAATAAGTCGTTTTAAGACGGCGATTTTTTTTAATTAGGCCGGAATTGGGATGCTCAAATAAAGAAAACACAGGGAGCACATGGGATTGTTTCATATGGGATGCTCTTAAGCTTATTTCCAGGCTTTCTTTGCCAAATAATTAAAATCAGAGAACCTGTATAATCACTACACTAGAGAACTACTTTCCAAATCTAGTTGGGGGAGTAATTTTAATACGTGTTAAAAAAATGATAGGTGAGAATTCTCGGAAGCTTCAGTAAGCTCATATGGTATCTCCCGTGTACTTTTTAATATAGTGACACCACTCCTAGTTGAGAGCAAAGCAGTAGTATTTCTAAACAAATATCGTCCTTCCATTCATATCTGTTAACAATGAGATAAGAAAGAAATAGGAATACACGTATAGACAATTACATTAATTATCAAGGATTAATAATTATGAGACATTCGATTTGACAATTTGAGATTCTTCATTCTTATCTTGTGAGTCAATTTTTTAGCATGCAAGATGTACATTCATTCTTTTCTCTGTGCCCACCGTCCGTCTCAATAGGAGGGCATTTCATTCATAAATAAAAGTTAAAAGTTAAGAAAAATAGAAAATGTAAATTTAGACATTAACTTTTTAAAACGAGGCATAGGTTTTTTTTATATCAAAAAATATATTAATCAATTTTTTTCCTTTCATGAAACTTTCTTCTTAAAATGCAGAAGTTGTCGTGGAATATGTGCAACTTGTTGTATTTTTATTTCACCCTGGAATATAACAATGCGCTTGATCTAACTTGGTCTCATGGGATTTAATTTTACAGCAATATAAAATGTTTTGATAAAATGTAAGCGTTAAATCTCAATTGGAAGAGATGAAGAAGTCTAGTGATTTGGTCGTTTTTCTAACATGGGAATACCAATTAAAAACTCTAATTCCGAAAAATATTATTTTTTTTGGACTATGTGTATCTCATAATGCAATTATCTTATATTCATCGTGGATAATGCAATTATCTTAGATCATCTAGCTAAATCACTCAAATAAGTGATGGCCTCCGCGTATTGTCTTCTTCTTATTATTTTTTTAATCAGCACGTCATGATAATATTATCATACTCATCCGACTAGTGATAATTTTAATTGGAGCCAGCAAAATACCCCAAGTAGAATCTCTCCATCCTCTTAAAAATCTAAGCATATAGGATAGTATATTTAGTGTGAAAAGGTATCATAACAAAAAATATTATTAAGCACAAAAAAATCAGATAATTATTAAAGTACGCTCTGTACACCGAGTAATAGTACTACATGATTCAACATTCTACTGAAAAGACAAATAAATAAACAAATAAAACACGGGCCCCAGTAACCATCCCTCTGTCCCTGGTAACCTGGTAGCCCAATCATATTCTCTCTTTTCAGGTTTGAATATGAGGCCTTGGATCTTCATTAACGGCTATAATCCATCTGGCTACCAGAGTCTAGAAATTTAAATAATGGGCCCCTTACCTTGAAAAAGATTATTATCTCGATTCCTGGACGCGCTTAACAATAAAAAAAAATAATAAAGAAAAGAAGAAAAAGAGTTAGCTGTGATTCACTGGCCCTTATTCACGCACAATGAGTATGATGTCGTAATCTTAAAAATTAGGAATATCTTTTCCACTCAGGACAGCAGGAATATATATTTTTTAAATTCCATCAATCCATTTATTAAGTCATCTAAATTTAGTAATTAATTTCCCTTCTGGGATTGGGAGGCTGCTGACATTTGTACTTATCCCATATTCTTGAATCTTATCGTTTTCGGTCATTTCTCTATCTCTCTCTCTCTTACATTGACATTTGGATGCTTCTAATTGTGTCCATGTCGTTGCAAATTGGCAAGAGGAGGGACATTGCTATTTTGAACTCTTCTCTTTTTGAACGTTTAAGCAAACACCACATCACACCAAGTGGTAGGCTGCAGGTAGGCGAAATTGTGCTCCCGTGGGGACCAAAGAGAGCTAGCTTAGCTAGCTGCCTAACCTGAGCAGGTAGATCTTGGCTGTGACGATTAGAGGGAATGGTGTCCACGTCTTATACGAGCGGCAATAAAGATTTATTCTCCCATTAAAGATTTGTTTGATTGTAGTAATACTTGTACTAGTACTAGTAGTAGTACTAATTATCTTGCTTGGAATTTGAGTGTTCCTCACCAACGGTTGGGTGGGGTTAATGAATGTTCCAATAATACTACCCGAAACAACGTTTAGGCCTAAGGATATTCTAGGTAGGAGGCTACCATCCATCCCTGCACTTTTTCCTTTTTTAACCTCTTGAGTACCCAATCTTGATTTTTTTTCTTTAGCTGTCAATTTTTTTTTTTTTTTTTTTGAGCAACTTTAGCTGTCAAATTTGAAAAGCAGCCAATGAATAATGCGAAAGAGGGTGACTTTTCCTACTTTTTCACTGCTGCGAAAATGGAGAAAAGTCACTAGAATAGGCTGGGTACTGGGCCAGGTGGAAATATTTAGATTCTGCTGTTCCAAAATAAAAAGAGAGGGAGAGAGATTCTATACCTGTTCATTTGATTGGTGAATGTGGTGGATCATTTTGCTGGACCCAATGGATCGTCAACTAAGGCAGAAAAGATCCACTAAGTAATACCATGGACTGCAAATTTCACATATAATGCCAGAATGCCAGAAGGAGAAGGAAGAAAATGACATAGTGCCACGAAAGAGTAATTGCAGGAAGAATCAACTTCTTGAACATTCACAAGGAAAGTGCAAAGAAAACACTAAAAGAACAAATTTTTTCTCACATATAAATAAGCATCCCCAACTGCAAGAGCTCCTATTTAAAAGGTCTTGACTCTTGAACACTCTCCGTCTTTGGGGTTATTGCTTAATTAACGGGCACATCTTCATCACCATTAAAATTCATCGTTTGCAACACTCAACCGCCTAGAGAAATCATCTTCCCTTCTGCTCTCCTCATTGTTTCCGTCAACCTCTTCAATATAATCCCACACAAGAATAACACATTATTCTACATCCTTTTTTGTTTTTCACATATCAATTAATGATCCCCATCATATTATACTGTCAACAAATCATCGTAATAGTTAATATTCAGCAATCCTTGCACATGCAAGACTATATAAATTATTGCCAATTGTAATTGAAATGTGCTGAACTGCAATTAAACAATGGCAGCTTCCACTCCACTACCTCAAGTTGTCCAAGGACGAGGTAAGAATTTATCAACATTCTTAGAAGGGATGATGTCCAGGCATAATCTAATTGGAAAGAAGTGAAGTCCTGGAGAACAAATTTAATGCCACATGCTTATGTTAATAGTACATTCAGAGTTTTTTTTGAAAGAAAACATCATAACTTTCATTCACGAAACGAGGGTAAATCCCTCTCAATGATGTTACAGAAATCGCTGGGTACGTGTGCAACACCCAGGTTGAAAACACAGTCATTCATAGCATGTTTAGCTAGGCAATCTGCTCCTTTGTTTGCATTCCTGCTTACATGCTTTACAGAAAAATTGGGAATCCTATTGCTTAGATGTCTAATGTCTGCAATCAAGGCCTCCACTTCCCACACAGCCTGATGGGCTTCATCTTGTTCCTTCAGCTCATTCACTAAAGATATAGAGTCAGACTCCAAGATAACCTGGTGGCAACCGACTGCAAGGGCTCTTTCTATGCCGACCCTGATGCTCCACGCTTCAGCAGCCAAGACCGAGCTGCACTTCCTCGTTGCCATTGCTGTTTCAACAACGAGTCCTCTCGAGTCTCTTATGACTACTCCAATACCTGCGTGGGTCTTTTTTCCACTCATTGCAGCATCACAATTAACCTTGAACCATCCTTGGTTGGGTACATTCCAAGTTTCATTGTCTCTGTTTGGGCCTTCCCCTAGAGGTGATCGTCTCTGCTGTTGCAGTTTTAAAGACAATCGATTTGCCCTTATCGCTACTCTACTCGGGTCGATAGGTTTCTGCCCGAAAATAGCTTGATTCCTATTTTTCCATATTTCCCAGCATGTGCTGGCAGCCAGGGATAGGAGTTCCTTTTCGGTTTCCTGCCACTTCTCCATCACAGCCAACCACCATGTCTTAAAGCTCCCAAAGCCTACCTCCTGTGGTTTGAAGCCTAAGGGACTAGATAGCCACGTCGCTCTTGCATGATCGCAAAAGAAAATGATGTGTTCTACAGTTTTCGGCTCCTTTTCACACAGTTGGCATAGAGGATTGTGCACTACCTTTCTCTTTACAAGGTTTTCTCGAGTAGGCAGTGAATTATGTAGGGCATGCCAAACGAAATGCTTCACTTTAGGGATTATGTTGAGGCGCCAGAATTGTTTCCAGTTTGTTGTGGGTGTGGAGGATGAAGCTCTCGTGGAATTTGCAATTTTGAGTTTATCTGCCGTAAGTACTCCGTAGCCACTCCTTACTGTATATTCTCCTCTCTTGTTCTCATACCATATTAATCTGTCATTTATAGCTGTAAAAGCTACCGGTATCTTGAGAATATTCTCCACCTCTTTTGGAAGAAATAGGCACTTCTGTAGTTCTTCATTCCATCCCCTTCTATCTTGGCTTAGCAGCTCGCTTACCCAAACTATTGTACAGTTAAGTGGTTTGGGAGTTTGGATTTTGAAGTCTTTGTTTGTTGGCACCCAAGGGTCTTCCCATATTTTGATTCTTCTCCCTGAAACCACGTTCCATCTAGTACCTTTTTGTAGCAGCTCCCTGCACTCAAAAAGGCTTCTCCATGCCTAAGAGGGTGTGCTCCCTAGCCTACTTTCAAAAAAGTGTGTTTGAGGGAAATAGATGCCTCCAATGACTCGTGCCCATAGTTCTCTTGGCCTGGTGATCAGCCGCCAGGCTTGCTTGGTTAGTAGTGCCATGTTGAAAAGTTTTGGGTCTTTGAAGCCCATGCCTCCCATGCCTTTGGGCAGTGTTATCCTCTCCCAATTAATCCAGTGTATAGCGCCATCTTCTTTATTGTAACCCCACCAAAACCTCCTCACTTTCTTCTCAAATTCCTTGAAAAAACTTGCCGGCAACATTAGGCATGACATGGCATAGTTTGGTATGGAGTTTATGTTAGAATAAGTGCCCTACGCTAGAGGGGGGTGTATAGCGTTTCATGGACAAAATTAAAAACTTGCAGGAAATAATTGTGGAATTGAAAGAATGAAGGACACACCAAATTTTATACTGGTTCACACACACAGCTTGTGTGGCTAATCCAGTCCTCCGAGAGACTCTCTCGAAGATTTCACTATCTAAGTTAGGCTTTCGGGTGCTTAACAAACCGTATACAAACCTAGAGCTCGACTCACACGAAATTCTACTTGCTTGAAGATAACTCACCTCAAGACTTCTCTCAAGAAAGAAAAACACTCTTCCTATGAGTTACTACAAGGGAACAATCCTCCCTTAAGGTGTATAAACAATACTTAAAATCACTCAAACAAAAGCTCTCTCAAGAGTGAATATGAGTAACAAATAAGCTCTATAAAGGCAACTCTCAATTCTTAAGGAAATTAGCTCATAAAAATGTGAATGATGTATAACAATTGATGCTTACAATGTAGAGAGTTGATTCTATTAAACAGAGATGTAAATCCTCTATTTATATGTCTCAAAACATGTATAATCATTATGGAATCAATCCAAAACACCTTTAGACACAATGGCATGGGGAGTTGAAAAAGGTGTCTGCTCACAACAGCACAACATCGATGTTTAGGTATGGAACATCGATGTTTTAGCCAGTAAATTTGAAATTTTGGGCTAACGGTCATGAGAACATCGATGTTTTAGGAATGAACATCGATGTTGTGACAGCTAATATGAATTATTAGGTCTAACGGTTACTAAAACATCGATGTTTGCCATGGGAACATCGATGTTTTGAAACACTGCCAAAACAGATTAAGGATGAGCATCATGGGAACATCGATGTCTTAATGATGAACATCGATGTTTGATGTTGGAACATCGATGTTTGCCATTCGGACATCGATGTTTGATGTTGGAACATCGATGTTTGCCATTCGGACATCGATGTTTTGAGCCTCTGCCGAAGTTCTAAAGAAAACAAATTGAGGGAACATCAATGTCTTGAATTGGAACATCGATGTTCTGGTGGTGCAAAGAGTTTTAAGTGCAACGGTCACAAGAACATCGATGTTTGGGAAGCCAACATCGATGTTCTGGGCTACTGCCTGTTTTCTGGAACATTGTTAGGCAGGAACATCGATGTTTGAAAACATGAACATCGATGTTCAATACTCAAAAATTATTTTTGTGTTTGAAAGAATGCTATTTGATGCATGTGTAAAATTGATTTTATTTTGAGCCAATGTCTTTAGAAGAATTGAGTGTTTTACCCTTGTACATTTTGTGTTCCTAACCCATCTTGCTTGTTACTTCAATTCTTGTGCTTTTTTTTCTTTGGACCTTTGTTCTTTGATTGATTTCTTTTTGCTTCAAGGTTGTTTGTCATCAATTGAGTCATGCTTTGTTTGTCAATATCAAAACCCTGAAATGAGACAAGGAGACATGAGTTCTAACAATTTCCCCCTTTTTGATAATGACAAACAAATAAGAGTATATGCCAAGTTTTATGAATGTAATTCCCCCTAACTTGGTGCATATTACTTCTTCTTATCTTCCCCCTTTTGGCATTAGCAAAAAGAAATAGCAAGAGGAAACATTTTATTGAATTGAAAAGACATAAACATAACAAGAGATAAGAGTTTAAAAAGTTGGGCTTTCACTCCCATCATCATCCTCTTCTTCTTCAGCTGCTCCTTCTTCACCATCATCTCCTTCTTCACCATCCTCCACATCCATTGGATCTTCTTCCACAGATTCAGTGTAGTCCTCATCATCATCATCATCACCGTCATCATGAAAATTGTAGCCATGAAGTGTGGTGTGATATGGTGGAGGATTGTAGTTCACACGGGCAAAGTAAGACCGAAAAGAGTGGCCCTGTCGTTGCACTTCCGTGTCAATCCTCTCTATTGCTCGGCTCATGCTTGTCATGCTTAATTGAAGACCATGGATGGAATCAACAATGGATTCAAGAGTGACTCTGGAGGGTCGGCGTCGAGAAGCGGCAGCACGGGAGCTTTCTGCTAGAGCAGTTCTTGGAGCTTACTCGGAAGTTTGTTCGGTCCTTGGTTCTGCCACAGATTTTCTGCTGTGAAACGTGGCATCACTGATTGTCCAAAGTTTTGAGTGAGGAACCTGTGCACCGATGCGAGCATTGACACCTGCATGCAACAAAATGCGCACGACTAGGAAGGCATATGGTAGGGGATGGTCAGGAAAGGTGGACGGATAGTCCGACATGTGCATAAGCACAAATCGTGCCCAATTAATTGGGGCATGGTGAAGGATGGCATGAAGCACTTTCATATCTTCAACGGATATGATTGTGTGGTTGCTGTCTCTTGGCTTGATGACCCGGGCGAGAAGGTAGAACAGAAGTCGGTACTCCGGGTTGATAGTCTGAATGGTTGGCCGCCCGGAACTGTGACGAACAAGGGTCGTGAAGCCAAGCTCATTCAGGAAGGGTGGTTCATGGATGGTGGCCCAATGATCACCTCCATATGAAGCAATATCATCTCCCCGAAAAGGCAAGGTAGCAACCGAGCCAAATTCTTCCAACGTCATGTTGATGGAGACTCCATTTACGTGAGCAGTCAGGTTATCACCATCTCGGCGGAGGGTGGAGTAAAAGGCTCGTACAAAGTCGCCACTGAATTGAAGCTGACTGTGGGTCACGAACCCCCATAATCCCGATGCTTGAAGAAGGGGCTCCAGCTGTGTGTAATTCTTCATGGCAGGGTAAATTATCGGAAGATAACGATGGGTTGCAATGAGCCGCTTGGAGAAGTGAGACATGAAGTTGTGAAGGTCGGCCTTGGAAGAGAACCAAATGGAGGTGCCTTCCACGGCATAGCGAGGGGCTGAGCTGGAGGAGCCTCCACTTTGCTTGGATGGTCTCTCCTTAGCGGGAGATTTGCCTTTGGAACTTTTCTTCCCACCTGCCATACTTGAGAAAAAAATGAGTGGGAGAATGATGTGGAGAGTAAATATAGAGTGAATGAACAGTAGGAAGTGTGTAAAATGAGAGAAGGAGGCATCATTTATATAGGGGAGCAAAAAATAGAGCCGTTGTAGTCCTTGCAACAGGATCCAACGGCTAGTTAACGACTATTTTTTTTTGAATCACAATGTATAAACATCGATGTCTGGTAAGAAGAACATCGATGTTGAGGCTCGCCAACGGCTATATTTTTTAAATTTTAACGGTCAAATATCGATGTTCTGGTTGAAGACATCGATGTTTGATTCCCCAACGGCTATATTTGTTGAAAAGTATGGTCGAAACATCGATGTTTATAAGTTCAACATCGATGTTGTGGAGCCTCTGGACAAAATCTGAAATGCCGACAATCGAGACAACATCGATGTTGGGGGGTGAGGACATCGATGTTTCAGACTACTGGAAAAGAGTTGAAGAAGTAATGACAGAACATCGATGTCTTACCTGTAAGCATCGATGTTTAAAATTACTGGGAAAAGAGGGTACTTACGGAACATCGATGTTTTGATACTGAACATCGATGTTTAAGTATGCTGGTTAAAAACTGGATTCTGCACATGAGACAAACATCGATGTTGGGCGTAGACATCAATGTTGTAAGCTACTGGTTGAAAATGAGACGATCTCTAGTCCACTCAACATCGATGTTTGATCCTCAACATCGATGTTTACAGTCTCGGGGCCAGTTTTGTATAGTCCAAACATCGATGTTTTGGTGTGCAACATCGATGTTTAGTAGTCTCGGCATCCTTGTTCCCCCTGGCTTTTTCCCTAAATGAGGTGTACTTGCAAAATAACCCGCGGTTGATATCACCAATTACCGTTTCAAGAGGATGGTCTTTCGATTCTCGCCATCCTCTAGGTAGTTCTTGATTGACATCAATCGTTGTTTCTTCCGCGTTTGAGCTGTCTTGATGAGAAGATAATTCAGCAGGGGTATTTCCTTCTTTGGGTAAGTGACTTGGCTCTTCTTCTTCTTTGTCACCCAAGGATATCTTCTCAAGTGTACCAACAAGATGATCACAAAAGTCCTTTCTCGCCAAGCGAGTTTCATTTTCTGCAAACACAACATGAGGGGACTCTTCAACATTTAAAGTTCGTTTATCGAAGACTCTATACACTTTGCTGCGCAATGAATAACCGAGAAAGATGCCTTCATCAGATTTTGCATCGAATTTTCCCAAATTGTCTTTCCCATTATTATGAACAAAACATTTGCATCCAAAGACTCATAAATGAGAAATATTAGGCTTTCTTCCCTTGTATAATTCATAGGACGTTTTCATGAGTATTGGCCTAATGATTGCTCGGTTTAACACATAGCAAGCCGTACTCACTGCATCAGCCCAGAAATACTTGGGAATTTTAGCCTCATTGAGCATTGTTCTTGCTATTTCCTCAAGATACCGATTCTTGCGTTCAACAACGCCATTTTGTTGTGGTGTCCGAGGGGCTGAGAAATCATGCTCAATGCCATGTTTATCACAAAAAGTTGAAAATTGATTGTTTTCGAATTCACCTCCATGATCACTTCTAATGCAAGCAATTGAACAATCCTTTTCATTTTGAACTTTCTTAAGAAAGCTCTTGAAAACGTTAAATGCTTCACTTTTATACGGATGACAAGTCCGAGTTCTTGATCGTCATCGTTAGAGTCCGATTCAGAGAGCTCTTGCGTCTTGGAGGTGGAAGCTTTGAGAGCTATGTTCTTCTTCTTTGGTTCCTGCAAAGAGGGTTTAAGAATAGTAGATTCATAGGTTAGAAGATTACCTCTAAGACTTTCAATGGTTGTGTTCGAAGTCCCGATGTTTTCATAGATTGCGTTGGCTTTAGAACGCCATTCGGGAGTGAGGCATCTAAGGACTTTTCTGACCAAGTCCTTGTCGGAGTAGACCTTCTTGAGAGCATGAAGGTTATTTACAATTTTAGAGAATCGTTCGAACATCTCCTCTATTCCCTCGTTCTACTTTATTCGAAAGAGTTTGTAATCTGTAGTGAGGGAGTCGATTTTGGCCTCTTGAACTTGATCAGTTCCTTCGTAGGTGACCTCCAGCTTATCCCACATTTCTTTTGCAGTTGTGCAGCAGGAGATTTTCTGGTAATCATCAGCGTTGACTGTACAATAGAACATGTTGATTGATTTGGCGTTGTTTTCAACCATCATAATGTCTGCAGCGTTATACTCCTCCTCCATCTTTGGCACTGTGGTTTCACCAACTTTCTTCGTCTGAATTCGCTCTCCGATCTTCATGATTCGCCAAAGAGCATAGTTGTTGGATTGGAGAAAGATTCTCATCCTCTTCTTCCAGTAGCTGTAGTTGGTACCATCAAAGAGCGGTGGACGAGTAGTTGATTGTCCTTCGAAGAGTTCTGCATAATTACTTGAAGAAGCTATGGAAAGTTTCTCTCAAACGGTTAAGTCTTTCAGAGAATTAGGCTCCGCTACCAATTGTTAGAATAAGTGCCCTACGCTAGAGGGGGGTGAATAGCGTTTTATGGACAAAATCAAAAACTTGCAGGAAATAATTGCGGAATTGAAAGAATGAAGGACACACCGAATTTTATACTGGTTCACACACACAGCTTGTGTGGCTAATCCAGCCCTCCGAGAGACTCTCTCGAAGATTTCACTATCTAAGTTAAGTGCTTAACAAACCGTATACAAACCTAGAGCTCGAGTCACACGAAACTCTACTTGCTTGAAGATACCTCACCTCAAGACTTCTCTCAAGAAAGAAAAACACTCTTCCTATGAGTTACTACAAGGGAACAATCCTCCCTTAAGGTGTATAAACAATACTTAAAATCACTCAAACAAAAGCTCTCTCAAGAGTGAATATAAGTAACAAATAAGCTCTATAAAGGCAACTCTCAATTCTTAAAGAAATTGGCTCATAAAAATGTGAATGATGTATAACAATTGATGCTTAAAATGTACAGAGTTGATTCTATTAAACAGAGATGTAAATCCTCTATTTATATGTCTCAAAACATGTATAATCGTTATGGAATCAATCCAAAACACCTTCAGACACAATGGCATGGGGAGTTGAAAAAGGTGTCTGCTCACAACGGCACAACATCGATGTTTAGGTATGGAACATCGATGTTTTAGCCAGTAAATTTGAAATTTTGGGCTAATGGTCATGAGAACATCGATGTTTTAGGAATGAACATCGATGTTGTGACAGCTAATATGAATTATTAGGTCTAACAGTTACTAAAACATCGATGTTTGCCATGGGAACATCGATGTTTTGAAACACTGCCAAAACAGATTAAGGATGAGCATCATGGGAACATCGATGTCTTAATGATGAACATCGATGTCTTAATGATGAACATCGATGTTTGATGTTGGAACATCGATGTTTGCCATTTGGACATCGATGTTTTGAGCCTCTGCCGAAGTTCTAAAGAAAACAAATTGAGGGAACATCGATGTCTTGAATTGGAACATCGATGTTCTGGTGCTGCAAAGAGTTTTAAGTGCAACGGTCACAAGAACATTGATGTTTGGGAAGCCAACATCGATGTTCTGGGCTACTGCCTATTTTCTGGAACATTGTTAGGCAGGAACATCGATGTTTGAAAACATGAACATCGATGTTCAATACTCAAAAATCATTTTTGTGTTTGAAAGAATGCTATTTGATGCATGTGTAAAATTCTTGTGCTCTTTTTTCTTTGGACCTTTATTCTTTGATTGATTTCTTTTTGCTTCAAGGTTGTTTGTCATCAATTGAGTCATGCTTTGTTTGTCAATATCAAAACCCTGAAATGAGATAAGGAGACATGAGTTCTAACAGTTTACCACTGATTTAAGCAGTACTTCCCTTCCTGCTTGTGTGAGGTATTGTTGCTTCCAAGCTTGAGTCTTCTAGTCCACTCGCTTGAGCAAGTATCACATGGCCTCCATCTTCGATCTCCCCCAACTTGTTGGCAATCCTAGATACATATCTTGTTTCTCTGCTGCTTTGATTTCCAGAATTGCAGTCACCTCTCTCCTTATGTCGTCGTTTGTGCTCCTGCCAAAAACAACACTAGATTTCTCTATGTTTATTTGCTGTCCAGAAGCTTGGCAATATTGCTCTAGAATTCTTTTTAAAGTTGTAGCCTTTGAAGCATTTGCCCTGCCAAAAAGCAACAAATCGTCAGCAAAAACGACATGGGATAGGGTGGGGTATGCAGGCTTGATTTTGTATCCTTCAACATAGCCGCATCTTTGAGCTTTATTGATCATTGTGGACAGCACTTCCGAGATCAAAATGAACAGGTAGGGTGACAGAGGGTCTCCCTGCCTTAGTCCTAGGGTGAAGCTTCTTGTGTTTCCACCATTTTCCCGGACAGTATAAGTGACTGAGGTAACTGTTTGCATGACCCAGTGTGTCCATGTCTCACAAAAACCCCAGTTGCGCAACACTTTTTCTAGAAAAGACCACTCCACCCTGTCATAGGCACGACTCATATCAATCTTCACTGCCATGTTTGATCTTTCTTTTGATCTCTGCTGCCTAAGTCTGTGGTACACTTCGTGTGCTAATAGGATGTTGTCCTGTATTGCTCTCCCTGGCACAAAGGCTGTTTGTTCTTCTGAGATCAGGTGCCCGAGGATGGGCTTTAGCCTATTGACCAAGACCTTTGATATGATTTTGTAGACAAAATTGCAACAGTTTATGGGCTTATATTGACCAATTATTGTCGGGTTTTGTCCCTTTGGGATCAATGTGATGGCTGTTTCGTTCAAGTCTTTCAAAAGGAAGCCACTGTCGAAGAAACTTTTCGATGCTTGTATGATCTCCTCACCTACAACTTCCCACTGATCATGGAAGAAAACACCAGGGAAGCCGTCGGGTCCTGGCGCCTTAAGTCCATGTAATTGGAAGGTTGCTCTCTTGATCTCTGCATTCGTTACTGGCCTTACAAGTGACTCATTCATCTCTTGTGTGACTCTTCTTTCGAAAGCATCATTCACGAGGGAAGGGATGTGGTTCTGTGAATTGCGTGAAAAAAGATCCCTGTAGTAGTCCTGAATGTGTTCCTCAATCTGTTCCTCTTGCTTGATCCATCTGCCATTGGAATCTTGGATTCTAAGGATTTGGTTCAGCTGCCGTCTTTGTATTGCTCATAAGTGGAAGAATTTTGTGTTTCTATCTCCCTCTTTTAGCCATTTGACTCTCGATCTTTGCATCCAGAATTTCTCTTCCTTTCTCCACATTGATTCCAATTGGCTCATTAGTATCTCCTCCTCCTTTTTGGTTTTGGTATTGTAGTCTTGGTCGTGTAGGGCCTCCAGCTTCTCAATGAGTATCTTAATCTCTTGTTCAAAATTATTGGGGAGTTTCTATGCCATCTTCTCAGAGCATCACTGTTAACACTTAGCTTTCTTCTTAATTTGAACATCTTTGAGCCCCGGTATTGCCTTGCCCATTCTTGCTCGATGATTTGCTTGCATTCATCCTCTTCTAACCAATGGTATTGGAATCTAAAGTTTCTTCTTTTCTTCTTTGTCCATATCTTTAGTTTCAGGATGAGTGGCCTATGATCTGAACCTAGCAAGGCTTCATGAATGATCTGAGCTTTGTCAAAAAGCACCCTCCACTCCGAGTTGCAAACTCCTCTATCTAGTCGGACTTTGATGTTTTGATCCCCCTGCTGGTTGTTTGTCCATGTGAACTCCTTTCCATGGTAGTTTATCTCCATCAGATTACAGTCTTGCATGAACTCCTGAAGTAGACGGCATTATGTCCAAGTAACTTGTTTGCCCTCTTGTTTGTCAGTCTCTCCTCCAATCAGGTTGAAGTCACCAATTATAAGCCATGGGTTTCCAGTGCTGCTCCTCAGCCTCCTGAGTTTCTCCAAAAAACCCCTTCTATTCTTTCGCTTTGGTTCACTATAAACAAAAGTTACGTGCCACAGTTGTGGCTCTCCGCCTCCTTTTACAACAACATCGATATAATTCTTTTCTTTTTCCAAAATTTGAATTGTGTAGTCCCCTTTCCACCAAAGAGCTAAGCCCCCCGCTAGGCCCCTTGGTTCTAAGTATTCAGCGTGCATGAAACCTAGTCTCCTTCTCAAAGTTTCCAGGTACGTCTCCTCCTATTTTATTTCAGACAGGAAGATTATTCCAGGGCGATGCTTCCGGTTGAGCCTCCTCAGGGCTCGAACTGCTTCGGCTTGCCCGAGGCCACAGCAGTTCCATGCAATTATACTCATAATTGAGCTTAGAGTTGACCGGGCTAGCAATTACACATTCAGAGTTGACCGGGCTCTGATTAACAAAACTCAGAGTATTAGAACTTAGGTACCCTTTTGCTGGGGAATTTTGGTCTCGAAATTCACAGGCACGAAAGTATTTTATACCTTAATCATTGTCATCATGTCAATACCCAACGTCTGAAATACACTTAATTTTCTCTCGGCAAAGAAAAGAAATATACTTATTTTCTCACTGCGGATCGCCTCCTTCCTGTTAAATTCCCCGTCCTTAAGGAGGTAACAGTAACACCGTACTAGGCCATTTCTCACAATAGGATAGGAATGTTTATGTGGTGGTATATGGAAAAAATTCTATATTACTCAAACTTATTAAGTGATATACCTATACGGCTATACGGTACAACATAACTAATCAAGGGTTTCTCAATGATTATTAAGGAAATAGATATGCTGATTTCTCTCATTTTAAAAATATTTTATCAGCTATGTTGTACCAAATAAACATGTCACAGGGCGAGCACCATGGGTTCGTTTAGTTTCTTACTTCAATGAGATGCTTGTTTTAGATTCTTACTTGCATGGTCAAGCTTCTAATCTTCATTTTGGTTTACTTTTGAATTTTATAGATTTCCCTTGGACTATACAAGTCTCCAATTGATTGAGATTTGGGTACATGTTGTGGACGGTACCGAATTCTACCCAGCAAAAAAGAGGTGGAATTCGGTAGTTGCACTATTTTGGGATTCCGTATTTTGGTTTGGACTGGACGGGTACTTCCACAAATTTAGGATATCGAACACTACTAATATTTGGGCCTGCGCTACTCGCCCAAATCCTAATATCCAGCCAAGGAAACTACACATAGAATCCAAAGAAACCAACTTTACGATCGAAGAGGTGAAAACGATTTCAATGCTAACATATGTCAAAAATAACCCGACAGCTACTATTAGCTGTGATTTTAGTTACATTTACAAGGATGACCCTATATTTTCTTTAAAATGTTATCGATAATTGAAGATATTAAGGCAATTCCAATACTGACCACATAACTACATAAGGATAAGGCCCCGATCCAGGTTAGATTTTTATGGAAGGCAAACCTTTTCCTTTACGAAATATACTTATTTGCATCGTATTATGGAGTTTTAGTGGCGGCCGTGCCATTAATACGAAAGCAATTTGACTCTTGCCCAATGCCACGCATCATGGATAGGGTGCCTACTACCGAATGCCAAGGAGGCAAACTCTGATGTTACTATGATGGGCCATTGTATGCGAAAAGAAAATTGACATACACGAGAATGCCCCACAATGCATGGAGTTTGATTTTCCTACATCCATTCGCTTGATGGATTAGAAGATGAGGTGCTTTTTTATGGTCCCCAAATAGCTGATCTACAACTTGTACACGCAATAGCAACAGACTAATTTGAAGTGTAAGGGGGTATGGTATGGCAGTTGGCAATTGATTGATTGGGACGATGAAAGGATTGCTTTGGCAGGCAAAAATGTATTTTCCCAAATTTTTCCCTAGGGTGGAGAAGGAGGCGTTCGATTCAACTAAAGCTCTTCCATTGTTCTTTTAATTATTATTGATTGAAAGCTTCTTTTCCTCTTGACCATAGTTAGGTTGAACTTTTAGGTTATGTTTTCAATAATTGAGTCCTGAATGCCCATATAGCGTTCAGACAGAATTATGAAGCTTTTGTCTTTCTTTTTTTTTTCGAAAGAAACTTCCTTTCTGTACTATGGTGGATTGGCAGCAAAAAAATCTGCATGGACCAACGTGGCACACGATCTTTTGGGTTATTGGATTAGCTCATTGAAGAAGCAATGATTGTTACATCTTTGGTGTGCTGAGGCCTAAGCGCAAAATCGGCTGGTCAAATATCTACGTAGAAGATAACGATGTTGCTATTTATACTTACGATTAATAGTAGGTAGAGTTGGAGACTTGAGCAGCTATAAGGGTTGAATCCACTCATATCCCGTGAGGATAGTTTTTTTTGATAAACGGACATTCTACATTCATTATATAAATAGATCTAGTCATCTGAAGAAAAATCAGACATAAGAATTGATCTCAACCTATTATATGAAACTACACAAGATGTATCTCCTTCAAAAGAGGATTTATAAAGGCGCACTACTCCGACGATGAGCGTGCATCATAACTTGTATGGTTCGTGCCATATCTTCTCCTTGTTGGTAAATTGCTGTAGCAAATAAAGATCTACTTTTCAAATCAAATCTTCCTCGAAAGCTTTTGGATCCCATGATTTTATTCCCGAGAAAACAAAAAAACACCCAAAGAAGATGACAAGGGCTCTCTAAACGAGAAAATCAAACCCAAAAAAATGGTAATAAAAAACTCACAAACAGCGAGACTAAACAGACAAAACTAAAAGGAAGAAAACAAAAAAACTAAAAGAAATACCAGTGGAGGCTTACCGCCAGAAAAAAAGTCGTGGGCGGCAGTCCCAAATTTATAGATCTAGAGTTTTCTCGGAGAGAAAGAGAGAAATCGGGAAACTTCTATAAGGAGAGTGATTTTTCCTAGATCAAAAGAATGAGGATGACATTATATATATGTCTTGTCTTTTTTAAAAAAAAAACTATAGATAGCATCACACCATAAAGAAATGCCTCATCACTTTTTGTGGCAAATGGTCCCACCGTTGGGATATTTTTGTGTTCTTAACCCAGGATACTAATTAATTAATAAACTGCATAAACTAATAATTAGCACTATTTTTTACATAACTACGTATTAAACAACTCAATTAGGAACACTTGGCAGGTCATGAAAGAATAGTATGCTTTGAATATGAAAGAATTTGTGTGTTTTCAAAAGAATAATTGCGAAACGGGACCTCTTCTTGGTAGTATGTGAATAGTTTCCATCAATGATTGTTTCTACTAAGCAGTTGTTTTCATTTCAAAATCCACCGCAATTATCTAGCAACATGGAATAGAGAAACCTGTATAACTCAATACAAGAAATCAATCTCCAAAACCGCGGCTTGCTCCCCCTATAAGTATAGAGACCTGGGGGACACTTTTTTATCAACTTCTCGAGGCCAAAAACACATCCTTAGAGCCAATTTAAACTAGAGTTACTGCGAAAAGCAGGCCAAGTTTCGCCTAGCATGGAAGGACTGAACATGACGAACCCACACAAGATAGTGGTGGCAGTGGACGAGAGCGAGGAGAGCATGCACGCTCTCTCGTGGTGTCTAAGCAATCTTGTTTCACAAAATTCAGATAGCACCCTGGTCCTCCTCTACGTTAAGCCCCCTCCTCCCATCCACACTTCCTATGATGCTGCAGGTTTGATTCATTTTCTTTTCTTGACTACGAACCCTTCTAGTCACTTTAGGATCTGGCTAGTCTGATCTTATTCATTGACAAATCGGATGTTTCGTTATAGGTTACATGTTTTGTCCGGATGTTATTGCCACCATGGATAAATACGGCAGCAACTTGGTGACCTCCGTCATGGAACGGGCCGAAGCTGTGTACAAGGGCTTCAAAAACGTAAGTCAACATCTTGTCTTTTTTATATGAAAAAGGTTCCACCGAGATTTGAACTCGGGTTACTGGATTCAGAGTCCAATGTCCTAACCACTAGACCATGGAACCATGCTGTTGTCTCTTCTGTTGGCTTCATTTCTTGTTAACTAATGTGGGTTATCTGCCCAGATAAGAATCGAAAGAGTGGTTGGTAGTGGAGAAGCAAAGGATGTGATCTGTGATACGGTAGAGAAACTCAGGGCCGACACCTTGGTCATGGGAAGCCATGGATATGGCTTCTTAAAGAGGTGAGTGGTGATTGTTTGTTTAATATGATTTGGTCATGGGAAGCCATGGATATGGCTTCTAAAAGATTCATCATGATCAGGAGTACTTGACTATTTCTAGTGATCAGAAACTGAATTTTCCATTGATTTGGTGCAGGGCTATCCTTGGGAGTGTGAGCGAATATTGCGCCAAGCGAGCAAGGTGTCCAGTAGTGATAGTCAAGCGGGAGAAGTGACTTTCACCTGCTGAATCTATGCCAGAACTCTGATGGTAGTTTCTGCTAGCAGGTGTATATAAAGAAGGCATGAGACGCCTGATTGCAGGATCAGTTAATGAAATTTAAATGAGTGAGAGTATTTGGAATGAACTGATGTGGATGTTTACATATATCCTAGCAACGCAGGATTTTTACCATCGTAATGTTTGTTTCGGGAAACTGAGTCAGCCGCAATTAGTTGCCGCCGAGAGGCAGCCGCAATGCGAAATTGCCGACTACAGCACTTAGCACGTACATTAATACCAAAAATTCCGATTCAGACAACTAACCCCAAACTACCGTGGCACCGGACAAAGTTACATTTACAAAAGGAGTTGCAATCACCATTGACTGTTGATTGTTCTTGAGAACATTTTACCCGATAAGGCAATAAGAACCAAGGCCACAAACGGATAATCCACAAATTCCCATTTGACAGGCATCAACTTCTCATGACTAAACTTGATCTATAGAGATGCCTATTATCAAGTTTCCCTCAAAACGAAGACAGCCAAGTTTCAGCAGTCAGTATTGACTAGATCCAACTTTTGGCCCATCAGAGTAATCTAATGGACTCAACCTGACCTTATCCTGACGAAAACATTATAATGATCGCCTACTACAAGAAATTACTTTACCACAATGACTAAACTTGATCTATAGAGCTGCCTATTATCAAGTTTCCCTCAAAACGAAGACAGCCAAGTTTCAGCAGTCAGTATTAACTAGATCAAACTTTTGGCCCATCAGAGTAATCTAATGGACTCAACCTGACCTTATCCTCACGAAAACATTATAATGATCGCCTACTACAAAGAAATTACTTTACCACAATGACCTATAAACACGCATTTGAGGTATAGCCACATATACACAAACTTTAGGGATCAAAAACCCTCCATTTCAATCGACTGCAAGGACACTAATGATTGCAAGTTAATCATAACTTCCCTAAAGCCTTCATTATAAACTTGACCAACTTGCTTTGCAACCAATGAAGAAAACACATGCCATTGACAGTGCCAGTTTCAATTCAGCTCCTGGTTAGAAATGCAGCCTTTATCTTTGAATAGTGAACTTCACTTAGGCAGAACAGACTTATGTGATGTCTAAGACTTCTAACTATTCTGTCATCAACCACCAAAGACAAAAGACTGAAAGAGCAACACAAAAATATACTAGGATGCAACCAAAAAGGGACGGAAGAGATGCCCCAATATCATGGATTATGATGATCAGAACTGATTTGACCTACTTTCCCCCAAATAATCTCTCTTACCACAAACATTTCAAATTGAAGCATCAGACAATCGTCTCAAGTATGCATTGCACTAGAAACAATGCCTATACATCAACCAGTTCTAGCAAATAACATATAACATATAAGCTTTAAAGCAGGCTTTCTTCCCAAACCTGCAATAAATGGTGCCATACTCAACCCAATCCAATAAAATTGAGCTCCGCACCTATAGCCATCCAGTAGCAACAATAATAAAAGGCAATTTCCAGCTTACACTGAACCCAGCTGAAAGCTAAACTTGAGTAAATCTGGAATCTCAAAAAAATTAACCTCAATTATCCATCTATCTTAAGAAGAACAGTAACCAGAACAGCATTATCATGCAATAACCATGTTGCTAAACTTTAGAATCAACAAATCATATATCTCAACAAGGCGGAGCATCTAATTCAGAATTAGTATAAGACCAATATCCCAAATACTAGGTTATCCATGAAAGAAATAAAATACCAACAGTCATTACATAAAAAAGGGATCACTACATCTATTCCTCCTCCGATCCACCAGTTTTGTTGTGCTTCCTGGCGTACCTTTGGTTCCTCAGAAACTTGGGATCCATCTGAAAGTAGTAAACTTCCCAAATTATTGCATAAATCAATAACGTAAGATGAATGTAGGAAGACAAAATACAAACGAACAAGAAAAAGGAAAAAAAAAAAAAACAGGAGGAAGAACGAAGTACAAACCCCTTTGGTGGAAGTGTGTCTATGCCTCTTGGGCTTCTTGATACCGTTCTTGTGCGCCTTGTAAGACTGGTTATGAGCAGTGTGGTTCTTTGACTTTGCCATTTCGCTTGGGCTTCAAATTCAAAACCAAAAAAACAATAGCACCGATTAGAGAGGGATAGAATTAAGAAAACAAAAAAGAACATAAACACATGGGTGCACTGCTAAATTTATAGATCAAAAGAGAATTTCAGTGAAATTTCGGAGGTTACATCCATGGTGAGGATCAAGAAGGGGCTTACCGGAGTTACGGGATCAAGAGAGCCGGTTGCAAGTAGCAGATGGGAGTGTAAGCCGGCAGCGAGAGCCTATTTCTCACAACACTCGCTGCGGCTTCTAGGGTTAAGCCTTTTGTAAATAGTTCGTACCAAAACGGTGCGGCTTAGCGGTTTTAGAACTATTTTCCAAAGTATTGCATTTTCTTTTGGGTATATTTCCCAAAGTGTTGCTGCAATGGTTGGTTTTCATGAACTTTTTTTCCCAGATTTTTTTTATCTTGTGCCCTAGAGGCACACGATAAGACATTAAGAAAAAAATATAATATTGAAATTAATGAGCATCATTTTTTAGTGACTGTAATAATCTCTCACTGTTATGTCTTACATTAATTATATTATGCAAATCATCTTTATGGGAAGATTATTTCAGCCATAAAAAAATGATGTTCATTATTTGAGAGATTTTATTTCCTTTTATAGTGACTTATCATGTGCCCTAAGGCACAAGATAGAAAAATAATTTTTTAAAAACAAATAGTATGAACTAGGGCTAGTTTCGTTATTTCAATTGAAAATCTTTATCTTGTTTGAAATTTTTACCCATAATCTCTCTCTCTCTATATATATATATATATATATATATATATATATATATATATATTAAATAATAAAAAATTATGATATGTGTCATCAATCATCTTCGTCCCCTTAATTAAGATCCAACTTTGATAAAAAAAAAGTTAAAAGTTATATAGTAGGGAAAAATGACTGAATAATTAAGAAAATTTATAATTTCTACTAAGGGAAGTTTCTGATTTATTTTAGTAATAAATTCTTCTAATCATCATCAATAATTAAAGACTATACAGTAAATACCAATTATGCATGAAAAGTATGCATCATCAAGTATGATATAACTTTTTAATATTTATCCATGAAGATAGGGCACGAATCCGAGACCGCACCCCCTATCGTTCTTTGAACACAAGAGTGCGCAACAAACCCATTGGTCGATTGTCATATAACTCGAGCCCTGAATTTCTCAGGCTTAAATGCCAAGAAGCATATCCAATGGACCTAACTGGAATCCCATTATCGCCCAAAACAAATGGGCCAAAAGCCCGTAACTGATCAACAAGTCCATTTGCAATAACGCCACACAAAATTACAAACGCGGGGTGGTTGATCTTGGGATCCAATGCACACACTCACGCTCACTTCACCGGCGGCAAAGATGCGCGCGTCAAAAAACCACACGCAAAGGCGTCCAAATCAACAACCGGAAGAAGCCACCGGTGGTATCTCTTTTGCCGTCACTATTAAACGACGTCATATCCCAATAGCATAGGGCCCCACTGACGAACCAGATCCAGCTCACCTAAAATGTCCACATAGCCCCTCCAAAATACTCCTCCCCTTCTCTTTCCCTTCTCTCGATTGCTACTATATCTAGAATGTTTCTTAACCCAGAAGAAGCCTTGAAATTGGACGATCCCGGTCCGCTCTTTATTATAGCTGTTTTGAAAAAAAGATCATTCTCGCTCGATCAGTAAACCCCACCAGACAGAGACACCCGCCAAGTAAAAAAGCCATGTTTCTGCTTGATTGGTTCTATGGTGTGCTTGCCTCCCTGGGCTTGTGGCAAAAAGAGGCCAAGATCCTGTTTTTAGGGCTTGATAATGCTGGCAAGACTACCTTGCTTCACATGCTAAAAGACGAGGTCAGTTGGTGATTTCTGATATTTTAAGATTCTGGGTTTCCACTGGGATTTCATGGGAATTTAGCTAATTATGTTTTTGTTTGATTTTAGTTCAATTGGTCAGTACAATTAGCTTGTGAGCTGAGGTCTCTGGGTTTTCCCCAGAAAACATGAATTTCAGTAGCTTAATTTTTAGTGGAAACCGTGTATCAGTGACACTGGTTTTTTCTAATTCATGTATAAAAATTATAAAGAAATATTCGGTTGCATGTTTTGCTGTTTGGGTTGTTAGTCGCCACTGTCAACTACCAAACTGAGGCTAATGCAGTATTGGGGGTTTGATTACAGAGATTGGTTCAGCATCAGCCCACGCAGTATCCCACATCAGAAGAGCTCAGTATTGGGAAAATTAAGTTCAAGGCATTTGATTTGGGAGGTCATCAGATTGCTCGCCGAGTGTGGAAGGATTATTATGCTAAGGTAAGAAGCTATGCTACTTTGTTTCTGCTAAATTTGTTTTCAAGTAGTCGATACAAGTTGGTCTACCGTTTCTCTCATCTCTTAGCCAACGTAGGTATTATGGCGCTAATGCAGTTTATTTGTTTTTATTTGAGCTCATTTGCACTTCCTCTGCATTAAATTTTGCTGTTGATGGCATGTGGATCACGAAACTTCGTTTATCATTCCTGTGCGCATCTAAATTATTGAATTATAACCATGTGGACCAAACATTGAAAAGGTTCAGCAAACTAAAACTGGAGTTGTTCCCAGCCAATGGTAATCGTGGCTTATCTTAGTGAAAGCTAGTTATGTGAAGCAGCCAACAGTTAAGGCTAGGTTTAGGCAACAATAGCTCCTCTTATTTTTCTTCTCATAGTCATGCTGATCCCGTAATTGCTCTGCTACTCATCCGGTCTCGTGGTTGGGTTTTCCTAGCTATCTCTCTTACACGTGGTTAGATGTCTGTGTGGCTCTGCATTGCTTTAATTTTCTTTTCCCACTCTGTAAGGTCCCACCAATTGCATGCAGCGTGAAGTATGTGCTTTTTGAGGGCTATGAAGACCTTACGTTGACTAGAATGCTATAGATATACTTCTTTTCTGTGTTTATCATGTGGTGCTGTTTGTTGGTTATTCTTTGCTTGGATGCAGAATGGAGGGAAAGCTGAAGAGTGGTCACTCCCAAAGATGGGTTGTTGTTCTGGTTTATAGGTGCTCCTTGTTTGAGGATTCTAGGGAGTCACTGTGTCATTCCTTTTGCATTTACACGGACCAGTGACATATCAGATTTATGTCCTTCACCAAATGTGAATTGAGGGAGAAACATTGAATAATTGTCATAACATATTACACCTTTAGTATGGGAAACAAACTTTGATGACATTCATATAGAGGTTGCAGCTACTTAATTCTTCTGAATGTGAATGTATATGAGCTGCATGTCCTTCATGAAATACTTTTCCTTCTGTGCGGAAGAATCTAGTCCCCGCAGTCTCCTGTTTCTCCTGTGTGGTTTTAAAGATGGCAATTGCTAGCCTTGTTTTGCATGTCATAGAATTTAAACTCTTGCCAACCAATTGATGATATCTGAATTATATTCCTTTATGAATGTGGTACTTTATGCTGAACTGTTTTTGGTCCCCCTACTTTACTTTTCCAAATTGCTGTGCAACACTTTCTTATTCTGTAGACATCTGGCGGGTCTGTTAAGTCTGTAATTCCTTTTGACTTCACCTATTTGATATTAGAATGTTCTCAACATGTATATGCTATTTTCTCATGTGGTTATTGCAATAATAGGTGGATGCTGTGGTCTACTTGGTCGATGCCTATGACAAAGAGAGGTTTGCAGAATCAAAAAAGGAACTAGATGCTCTCCTCTCTGATGAGGCGTTGGCCAATGTTCCCTTCCTTGTTTTGGGGAACAAGATTGATATACCTTATGCTGCTTCAGAGGATGAGCTCCGATACCACCTTGGCCTGACAAACTTCACCACTGGCAAAGGGAATGTAAATTTGGCAGACACAAATGTTCGTCCTTTGGAGGTGTTTATGTGCAGTATTGTGCGCAAAATGGGGTATGGCGATGGTTTCAAGTGGCTATCTCAGTACATAAAATAAGAGCGTTGCAGAAGCCCAAACCAGTTCACCACCACTCATGTTCCTTAACAGAAGACTGTTTTGGTCCCTCTCTTAAAATTGGATGTATCATCTGGATTTGTGTGGATGGAGTTACGAATATCACTGGTCTGTAAAATTTACTTGTGGCAGAAAAGTCTTCGTTGTCTAGTAGCTTGTCTCTTGACACTTAATATCTGTTCTGATAGTCGTGGGTATTGTAGAAGCTTAGTTTGGTATTTCTACTATAATTTTTGTTTGGGGTCAGATTGCTGGCACTGTGGATTGGATATCGCTTTCTAGCTTCTAAGACGCTTCCCACATAAGTTCTGGCTCTTTTGTGATTCATGTCGTGTGCGCGAAGTCGGATAACTCTTTCACCGTGTTCTGTGCCTAGTATTGCAGCTATATTGCTGAAGATGAAGACAAACGGATCCCTACCCTTTTGTTGGGCTAAAGGAACGCTCCATCTGATGATTTCTCTTCGTTTTTTTTTTTGGAGGAAAATAATTTCTCTTCGTTGATGGAACTTAAATACTAGATGGACAGAGAGCTAACAACGTATATTTGATGCCAGCAAGGAGAGAACAATCAAACGACACAATCATTTTTTGGTTGAAACCGGGAAGTATATTAATCAAAATATACGTGAGCTCAGTACATGATTAGAAATCGTTAGCTCAAGACGACTCCTATCTTTTACAAGAAACATGATAAACTAAAAAGTACAATACATGACAAGGGAATAAAGTCCCGAACATATACAAGCTGAAAACAAGCGCATAACTTTGGCTAAGATGAAGCTGAATCGGATGACATGCAAGTTGGGAGAGCAGATCGGTCAATGAGATTGGGGAGGAACCGTCCGCCGATCTACGTCCATACTGGAACTAGACGCACCGGGAGAGAAAATCATGTTGTGGCACTCTTCTCCCAGGACCACAGCTGTGTGGTTATGGGATTTACGAGGTCGGGGGAGGGGGAGGGGGGGGGGGGGGGGGGGGGAGGGGGGGGTGGGGGGGGGGGGGGGGGTTTGGTTGAAATTGGAGGAAATAACTGGGTAAGTGGCGGAGGTAGTAGCTGGAGAGGGACTAGAGCCAGTGTGAGTCCGGGAAATATCAGGAGTAGGCAAGTGTGTTTGGGCATTAGAGACATCTCTAAGGGTTTGTCTTTTGGTAGTGTCCTTTGAGAGTTTGGGAATTTTCACCGGTTGGGATTTTTTCGTGGATTGTTTCTGGAGTCTATTGTGGAGCTTGCTTTTGGATTTCTTAATAGACCCCTCTCCGAGGAAGTCTTGAAGAGTAGGTAAGGCAGAAGGTTGGTCGGGAAGGGGTGGGTTCACACTGGAATGTGGTGGTAGTGGGGGAGGATCCGGAATAGAAGACACCACAGGCAGGACAATATGTAAGGGCGGTGTGGATAGGGGGGGTGCATTAGGGCTGGGGAGGATGGTCGGTGCACAGTCATCAGACCGAGCATTATGAAATCGGTTGGAAGGATGGACCGGGTTGTGGGGCACTGGGGTAACCTGAGTGCTAGTGATTTGACGTCGGGGTGGATGCCTCGAGAACCTTGGCGCATTCATCCAAACACCCCGTCCGTCGCTGGCCGGTGCCACCGGTCTCCCAGATGTCATCAAACCTGTAGATGGGGGCGCTATCGCCTCATTCTGTGAATGCGTAGCATCCGGGCAAACTAACACATTATGATCAAGCTTCCCACACACAAAACATATATCGGGCAAGCCTTCAGAGCTTACCTTTAAGGGTTCACCTTCCAAGTGTACTGTACCCGGCAATGGTTTTGTCAAATCAAGACACACAGCAATTCTAGCAAATTTTTCTCTACTGGGATTAGAGGAATTACCGTCAAGTCTGATTGTCCGTCCCACCATGTTGCCGAGTTGTCGAAGAATTCTGGAGTGGTAGCGGTTGGTGGGGAAGTCGGGAAATTGGATCCACGTCACTACCGAATCAATCTTGCCAGTGGACGCACGGAAGTTGGGTGTCCAGGGTTGGACACTAAGCACACTGCGGTATATGAGCCACGGCCCGTCGGTCAAAGCGTGAAGGTAGTCCTTTTCTTCCCAGAAACGCACAACATAGAAATTATTTTCAAGGTCTACGATTTTGAACGGGCCATTTGGTTTCCAATGAGTCTGCAAATTAGTGTGCAACGCTTTGAAACCAATAGGGCGTCCGATCAATTTAACTATCACAGCATTTTCCCAAGGCTTATCCAAGCGAGCTTTGAAAGGCTCGGATAATTCTATATTTGCCACTCCGTTTGTATGAGAGACAACCAGATCGCCCTCCTCAAATTCGGCTTCGCCTTCTACTTCCCAAGGATCCGCTTGGAATAGAGGGTTGGCCCCAACAAGGAGTGAGTCTCGGTAAGAAGGGCGTTCGGACTCCATGAGAACGTCGGTATCCCCGGCACCAGGCGCTTGGTCGGCCAAACGGGTCGGCGGGGACGTGCCGGTGGATTCAGGGGCTGCTGGCTCGGGGGGGAGAGACGACTCCACCATTTGTGTCGATGGGGCTCGGGCCTCACCGTGCAAGGCGGTGATGGTGTCCTCGTCGACCCGCATGGTGGTGACGGTGGAGGAGTTGGATTCTGCAGGGAGTGGAGCTGTCTGCGGCAGCCCGAGGGGGTGGTGACATCTGTCGTCGGCCGCCGGTGGTGGTGAGGGGAGCAGTGTCGCGGTCACGCGAGCGGGACCTTCGCCGGTGAACAGGGCTGCTGGTGGAGAAACGGTGGCGGTCAGTGAAGGATTCGCCTTCGCCGTCGGGCTCCGTCTCCTCCAGTGGCACGCCCATGGCCGCGATAGCCGGCGCGCTGATGGCAGAGGGCGGCACGCGCGCTGGAGGCGCGGTGCGTGGGCTCTCCGTCGCCGTCAAGATGGATCTGCTGTCGGGAGGTCTTCGTCTCTGTTCCGGCTTGATGGGTGGATCCGGCTTCGAGGCTGCACACGAGGAAGACTGGAGGTCCTCAGGCCATGGGTGGCCTCGCCGGAGAGGTTGGCTGAAACGGGAAATGTTGATCTTGGGTTACTGTAGCTCGCAGAGTTTTCTGGGTTACTGTAGCTCGAGAGCACTTTTCTATAAGTTCAAGGGCAGTTTTTTAACGACACAATCATTCAATTCCACATCTAGGCATTTGGCAAATGATATTTTACAGTAGTATAAAATAAATAATTCCCTCGGCAGGAGCAGCTCCTTGCAATTACTTTTCTTCTCTTAAGAAATACAGCAAACTGAGGAATCTATTATCTGCAGGTCATTCTTGCGGCTCTGGGCTGACAAGAACAAGAACAAACTACTAAAGTTGAAGGTTATTCTGTACAAATGGAATGGAAACTCCATAGAGAATGCTGATGCTGTTAGTTTCTGTGGCACGAATAACAAACGAAAACATGTTGGCAACGGAATAATTGTGACTTTGTTTGCGAATAATAGTAACTCTGCCTCAAATTTAAGGAAAACCAAAGCATCTAACACTAGCCATTGCCCTATTGTTTTTGACCAGGTCAGTCCATTTGACTGAAGCTTTGTTTCACTCTGTCATCGAGGTTTAACTAGTCCAAGTATTATTTTAAGGCGTGGTAGAGATCACAAGAGCACAAAATCCAGTATCAGGGCTAAACCTTGATTTCTTCAACGGAAGGCCACAGAGATATTTACCCCGTCGTTGCTAGTGTCACAAAAGTAGAAAAATGAAATTCCACACTCTTTCCAGGCCATTTTCCACTCCTCAAGACCAGACAAACAGAAAGGAATCAAGGACGGCGTGGTTTCCACTCGCAGTAGTGACCAAGAAAATGAAAGGGAGAGATGTACGCGTTTTTGTTCTTTTCTCTCTGCTTTGGTCTCCACTCTCAGGCCTAACTGGCCAACCTTAACCACACGTCCTCCACTTAAACACATCTCTCGTCAAACACAAAATTTAAACTAATTCATTTCCTCTCTTCAAGTCCTGATCACGCTCGTCTATATAAGCACACAAACTGCCTTCTCAAACCAACCAACAACCTTAAACTGCAAAACCAAAAAAAAAAAACAACCTTCATCGACACTCTTGTGTTAAAAGCGCAAGAGGGGTTAGGTGTCGGGTATTAAAAAAAAAAACACTAACTGATCATCTCCAGTTGAACCCTGAACCAGCATGGGGAACTACACATCGTGCTGCGTTGTTTCTCGCCCAAAACCTGAAACTAACAGTACTACTATTTCTTCTACTACTGCAAAGCTCATGGACTCCAAAGGAAACATCAGGCGGGTTAGTGTCCCTGTAAAAGCCGCGGAGCTCATGCTGGAAGAGCCCGGCTGCGCCATTTCTCTGGCGACCGACATCCGGCGAACCGGTAGAGTCATTGCCATGAGAGCCGACGACGAGCTGTTGGCGGGGAAGTTGTATCTGTTGGTCCCTTTGAACAGGGTTCACTGTAAGGTTTCGGAGAAGGAGAAGAGGGCAATAGAGTGCGCTTATGCTGCTTTCTGTGGTGGTGATCACAAGAGGTCGCCCAAGATGCAAAGAAGTGCCAAGGTTTTACCGGCCGTGCCGGTGGAGATGGAGGAGGAGGAAGGAGAGGGTGATCTTGATGAGGTTAAGCTTCTGGGTGCACAAGGTGGTGCAGGATTTGCAGGTTACAGGTCTGGGAATTGTAGGCAGTGGACTCCGGTTTTGGAGCCCATTTCGGAGGAGTATTGAGGATAATTTCTCTTTTAGAAGTTTCGGGCAGGCAGGGAAGTTGATTCCAAGGAATTGTTACTTGAAGAAATGGAATTCTTATGGCAGGGAGTAGGGTGAGACTATTAGGGACCAAATTGGTCGTGACAGTTAACTAAACAAGATTCTTTTAATTTGGTATGGTTCTTTTAACAAATTGTTAATTAATTCCTCCGAATGCATTAAAAGATTGACTCGGATTGAGAATTCAAATGTCACTGTGTGTACCTGACGAAGATGATGTACGCTGCGTGGATGGCAGCTAAATTTCCATCTAGTTCAGGTATATTCGTTTGAATCCATTACTACTTCCAAATCTTTGTATGGAGCACGGGATTCAGAAAAAAAAATCTTTATAAGAAGTTTCATCAAATTTCTTATGTTCTTCAATCAGCTAATGTATACTTTTAAGGATTAAATCCTATCAAGTCTACGAGGCTTCTCTAGTAAATTTGTGCAAACTGGGGTTCAGATATGTTTTTGCGCCAATTGAATGCAAAAATGTTACAAGAATGGTACTGCAATAGACGATGCAATAACCATGATGCCTGGACAATCGTAGTGCAAGCAATTTTCACATCACATGCAACGTTACTTGCTGTATCAATCGGTTAATTATCTAAGCATTCAGGGTTCGGAAACTTTGGTAATCACTAATCAGCCAATTGAGTTCACGAGGACTCCTTCTTTCCTTGCGGAGATCAAAACCAGAGAATTATTCAAATTCATAAAATCCGAACACGGCCGAAAAAACTCTATCCGAAACAACCAGAAAAACGCATTACTTAGCCAAACCTGGGCTCGTTTTTCTAGATGAAGTTTTAACGAGGCAAAATTAAAGCCTCTCACATCACATCGGATAATAGGCAAAGACTGATTATTCCTCGGCTCTGTCAAAAATAGAGGCCATTCTTGGAGGGTAACGGACTGTTTCAACAGTAGACCCTAGCAAAAATGGGCCTAAGACCAGAATAACCAGTGGGCTTCGTTCGATACTGCCAATGTGGATGACAACCGAGGTTTAGCGGATTGGGAAGGAAACTGTGGCCTGATTAATTATTATTATTATCATTTTTTATAGAAACACCGTCGTCAATCGCCATCAATCACCCGTTTTTATTCTTTAACCCGTTTACAAAGCAAAGAATCGTTGTGTTCAATATTGTGGTTTGCTTTCAAAGCAAATAATTGTTGATTGGCACTTCTTCGGCTTCATTCATTTAAATAACGAGATCTGTCTTTGCCATACATCAACTGAACGTTGGAAAAAGAAAAGAAACGATAATGATTATACGTGAAGAGGTTTAAGAAATGCCCTTAACTAATCAGCATTCCGGGTATAATTTTGAAGTTTCTAATTTACGTAGCCATCAATTCATATTAGCTATCTCATTTTTTATCTACCGCCGTTTGCATGTCCTCATCCTAACTAATCAATTGGTAGTACAAAACAATTCTTATCTAAATCTCTCATGAAATCCAACGGTATTTATCATGCATTTTGGTACGAGGTCATCCTATCCAATTTTTTAAAAAAATTAAACCACAAGAAAGCAACTCTTTATGTATAATTAGAAAAAAAAATAGTAGATAAATATTTATCCCCTAGTTCATGGATATCAATACTATACGCCCCGTGCCCCTTTCCTGAGGATCCGTGAGACCGTGACTGGTGGACGCCTGCCGGTGCCTCTATTTTATGAAACCGTCCAATTTTACCTCACTGCAATACTTTATCACACACACACACACACATATATATATAGTTTAGGAGAAGATACATTACTCAAATCTCTAGTTACAGTTGAACGGTTCCCTGACTTTCTTTTGGTCGTTAGGTGTACTGGCAAGATCTCACAAGTTCTAATCATCTCCTAGTATAGCCTAACACAATCACACAAACCCATTGGACCATTGAAAATCCTATCTCTCTCACGAGGTCAAAACAGAACTGGACATGGGAAAGAACTAGGTACGCAATATACAACGACCTACTCTTTATTAGTTATTACCAAGTCCACCATAATATCCGTCACAAGATGGAGCGGTTTAACAAACACCTTTTACCCAGTACATTCCCCTTGTATATATCACCTCCACCTTATTAATGATTCCCATGAAAAACCCATATTTTTCCTTCGACCAATTCTTGCATTATTAACACTCTCGATCTCCGTTTCAGTAATGGGAAATTCTATAGCGCACCAGTCATCATCAGAGGCGGCGGGGAAAGTTGTTCTATCAGATGGTACGGTTTTCAAGTTTGACAAGCCACTAACGGTGGCTGAGCTAATGCTCGAGTACCCACAACAGGTGGTGGTCGAGTTTCACCCGGGTTTGAGTGAAAAGAGGCCAACTCCATTGCCGGCTGACAAGAGGCTAGAGGTGAAGAAGATGTATCTAATGCTGCCAATGAAGAGAGGAAAGCCAGCGGCATTGACGTCAGAGGAAGCCAGGCATGTTATCTTGACAGCGAACTCGGTTTTAAGGTCAAGGTCTCTTTTATCCTCGTCCAAGTTTCTCCCTCTGTTTGCCAAGATGTGCTCTGCAGTTACCGGAGAGGAACAGAAAAGGTTTGTTTCGAAGAAGAAAGAGTTGGAGGAGGTCCGGCCGCAGGAGAGGCCTTGTGCATCGGAGTTTTTGCAGGAGATTTTTGAGACTACAAGGCCCGAGTATTTGAGCAGGCAGCTTTCGGGTAAAGGGTGGAAGCCTAACCTGGATACTATAACCGAAAAGAAAGTGGAGAAAAAGGTCTCTCATTGGTTGTTTGTTAAAGATTGAATTAGTTAGACTTAGGATGCCTGTGATTTGTGATTTGTGGAATTTCGTGGTATGCTTTTGTTTTCCTTTTTATTCACGTCAATTATTGCAGAGGTCGTTAGTTTTACCTTTACGCAATGGTGTCTGATTGTGAACAAAAAGCAGAAGAATCTATAACGTGGGTGCTTGCTTTACTTGTTGGTTGATCGTGTAGGACAGAAATTCATAAATGGCTCCCTTAGTCCCTTAGTCTACAAATCATATTCGCTGTATTTCTGCTTTTGTTAACTAGGATCATGTGTTCTGTTCTTTCCCTGTTAGTAGAGAGAAGTTCAGGTGGGCTACCCTGCGAAAGAGGACAGTAACCTACAACTACAAGGTAGTACTGAAACTGGCAAACTGCTCTAGGAGAAAGACTGAAGTAAGAATGTCGTTGAGCTACTGTGATAGGCTAATTAGGTATGTGCGTGAGTGATACTCTGTTCCTAACCTGGTGGGAGAATTCATTCGTTGAATTGAATTCAGTTTTGCGCGTTGGTAAAGTTCGAAAGGTCTCGTGGTTGAATTCTAAAGTTTGTTTGGAGAAGAATTGATCGACGTATCCAATTAGTTCCCGTTTGGCTGTGACGAGAAATACATTGATACATAGTTTATGATCATTTTACACATTTCTGGTTTGCACGGTTGTAATTAAGTACGTTGTGAGTATGACCAATATTTGCTGGCGTGGCAAAATATAACAAATAATTTTATTTTAAATTAGAAATTTTTTTGACTTCTTAATATCGGGCTAACTAATCAATTTTTTACCATTGTTTTTCAAGCAAGGTTTGGATTCTATATCCTTATTTTATACATGGAGCATTAAATAATTTGCCGACCGATCTTGATAATAAATTTGATAATGTTTAATTTTAGACAAGTAGGTTTTAAGAACCCGGCCGAATATCAAGAAGATGAAGGGAATGCTAATAATAATATATGTATAAATACATAAATCAAAAAAAAATTGTCAACATCGAATTAATGTTTTTTCCTCCTAGCATTGATACTATAATGTTCACTCATTGACCTTTTTATGGTGATAATTTTCTTTTTTTTTTTGGGTCAAAAGATGATGATTAAGTTAACTATGTATACACTTGGTGTGTAGAAAACAATTGTATATCCGTGGGCCAGACAGTAGCAAATCTAAACAATAAGGTCAACGAGGCCTACGCGTTTGAAGGTTTTGGACTTCAGGCTCAGGCGCGTCCACATAATTCTTACAAACACCAACGAGCCTAACGGGCCCATCTTCAATTCACGACGAAACCAAACCCGTTATCTTTTGCAGCAGTAGAACGGGTCGTGTCAGGCTGTCAGCCTAGCCCACAATGGCCCGGCTGTTTATTTCTTGCAAACTTGTGTTACATCAGTGTTATATTTTCCTGAATCATGATTCTATTTGGTACACCATCCGGTACAGCTTGCTTCCATGATTAACATCATCTACATATCTTTTTAAGTTTTAACTAATGATCATTACCAGTTAACCACCCACTCAAAATCCAAGTTGAATCGAGCCTGAGTTCCTGTTAAACAAAGGAAAGAGGGGGGGGNATATAATTTCCCAACACTACGCGATCAGGTTTTGTTAATGTGTTCATGTAAAAGAATGAAGTATTTGTTAATTTATTTTAGACCCATTTATTTGAAAACTATGCAGACTAATAATCACTTTTTATCTTGGACCTGGATTGGTATTGGAAGTATTCTAAAAGGATATAAAGCAAGATAAAGAAGAAATCTACGCATCGTGGGGCAGGGATGAGCCTTTTTTTCCCAATAACCTAAGCTTAACTTCTTACAGAAACAGACTACAAACAAGTGGCTGCTACACTACGACAACCATATCAATTCACATGGAGACAACATCTTACAATATTCTTGCATCATGTTTGTTCAAGAATATTTAGAAGATTTTGGACAGGTGAATGAGCCACCCAAATACAAAATGGACCTTAGAAACCAAACTCACTTTTTACTATTTCATTTCAGCTTTGTTTATTAAACACTATTGTGCCTTGTGTAGGAGAAGTCTAATTAATGAGCAGCCATGCTGTATGTCGTCAAATTTCATGGTTGCTTACTCCTTTGTTTTTCTGTTGGATGGAATCTTTACTTATCCATCCAATTTGTTTTCTAAAAAAAATAGCGTAGCAAGTTGCAACTCCAAATACCCCCATACGATGCATTTAAGAGGATCATTGCCTTTCGACACTGAACAATAAACGCAACCGCCCATTTTAGCCACTCGTTTCCTATGATGCTCTGTTATTGAAAGCTGAACAATAGTTCTGCTTAGAACAGATGAAATTGTTCACATATGACCATTATTATAATACTCCATACAGATACACTGAATGATTCAAGAACAGACTATACATAGACATCGATGCTCAGATTTTCTATCAGAGTAACTTGCAGGCTTTCATATATTATGGTTTAAAAATTCTGCACAATCCAAATTGTTGGCCATTTCATGGCCTTTATAATCAGTTGGATTAATTTTTGTTGTCAGATTTAATAAACGATCACTATGTGCCTTTGTCCAACAATAAAATACCAATTCTTTTGTGTTCCATGCTCTGTTAATGCAATCATGTGAATATTACCTTCCAGCATGGGCTTAACCGATTCAGAAATAACCTGACCTCCCTTCTAAGTGAAGCTTTTTTTTTTTTTTTCTACGCAGACCCTTCTAAGTGAAGCTAATTTCTTCCAAGAAAAAAAAAGAAGCAAGTTACAAGTGACAACTAACTGGCATTTATGTGAAATCTATGGTAAAGAACAAGCATTCTAGTCCACCTGATCTTCTCTGGAACTCTTATATGCCTTCCAGCCATTAGAAGAAAATTGTCATATAAGCAAATCCGAAGAAATGTTACCACTGGCCAATAAGTCAATTGGATGATCTAACTCCACCTGACCATCCTAATAATGCCTGATTTGTGGACCTACCTCTTTTTTGGACACTGAACCACCAATCAGAACTTGCCATCTGTGAACTAAGCAGTACCCCACACTTCTTGTACTCCAGATTCTCCAATTCCATTTCAATTGGCAGGTAAATTCACTCATGAAATTGTGTTGGCTAATATCAACCACCGTATAACCATATATCCAATATAAAAGAAAAAACTCGACTTCTTTAATCACTTTAAAGATACAACTTGCAATTCTAATCATCAAAGTTGTTTTCTTACGTCATATCTCCCATTCTATCCTGAAATTTTAATCCACTTCCACTATATATAGCTAGACACTCACGTACATTTCTCCCCATCCCCCATTGAGAACACAGACCAATACACTAATGAAAATGGCCCGCCCTAACATACCCACTTCCCTTGTTTGTTTTCTCTTCACTCTTTCCCTGTTCGCTTCTTTGCTCACCTGCAAAGCACTAGTTCCACTAGCTTGCGACCCAAAAGATGGCAATACCAAGAACTTGCCGTTTTGCCAGGTGAATTTGCCTATAAAAGACAGAGTCAGGGACCTCATTGGAAGGCTAACATTGCAGGAGAAGGTCGGGTTGTTAGTGAACAATGCTGCGGCTGTTCCACGGCTTGGAATTAAAGGGTATGAGTGGTGGTCTGAGGCTCTTCATGGGGTGTCAAATGTTGGTCCAGGGACCAAGTTTGGTGGAGCTTTCCCTGGGGCTACTAGCTTCCCTCAAGTTATTACTACTGCTGCTTCTTTCAATGCAACATTGTGGGAAGCTATTGGACGGGTAAGATTTTCCAACTTTGGTTTTCTGAAGTACTAAATTCCAAGTGGTTATGAAAGTTAGCCAAGTAGATTAACTAAAGTTATCTTGGTTAGATGTTCAAAAAGAAAGCAGAGAAAAAGAAAAGAAAGTTATCTTGGTTACGATATTAATATTAAAAGTTTAAACAAAGTTATCTTGGGAATTTTATCTATAAACTTTTGTTCTATTTTCTTTTTCTTAATTCTTCTTATCCTTTGTTCAAAAAAAAATTCTTCTTATCCTAGGCGCCCCCCATGGGGTCTGTCCTCATTCTGTTACCCATTTTAGGTGCATGTGAGCTGGATAAACTTGGTACAATTTTCCGTATGGTATCAAGTAAACTTTAGCTCTTTAATTTAAGCACACCGGTTTTGTGAGTTGTGTTGCAACTTGCTGGGTGGGTATACTATACCCATGAATGGTCATGCTCTCTCTATATATGAAGGGGCCCTTTACCAGAAATAGCACATTCACAGATTCTGATATACTCTCTGTTCTACAGACTATTTACAGCTACTTCAATTTGTGATAAATATGTACTTTAATCTATCAATTGTGTACTTAAAAAAAAACATAAAAAAACTGGATAACTTTCAGACCCAAAAAAGTAAACTGGAACAACTTGCACAAACTTGATTAGACAAGATTGGTAAGCAAAGTTGTGGATACTAGATCCTAAAGCATGTATGTGCGCCGCAGGTTGTGTCAGATGAAGCAAGGGCAATGTACAACGGAGGGGTAGCTGGGCTCACTTATTGGAGCCCAAATGTGAACATTCTCAGGGACCCAAGGTGGGGCCGTGGACAGGAGACACCCGGTGAAGATCCCCTCGTAGTCGGTACATATGCCGCAAGCTATGTTAAGGGTCTACAGGGAAACGACGGTGACCGGTTAAAGGTTGCTGCTTGCTGCAAACATTTCACGGCGTATGACCTCGATAACTGGAACGGAGTGGATCGGTTCCACTTTAATGCAGAGGTACATCCACTTTGCTGGCTGTAATTAATTTGATATGATAATTTGTTTGATTTTGTTGACTTTAGCACTTGGATAAGGTATCCTTGGGATAGTTAATAGTAACAAAATGGATAATTGCAAGAATCTAGAGGTTTGGTTGTCTGCTTTTTGGATATTGTGACATTAGAGTTTGGACCATAACACAACCAAAAAATAGGCTGATGTGTTTGTAGGATTTATTTTTTAAAATTTAATTTCAGGAATCCTCTACTACTTATTTTAAAATAAGATTTCACATTTCTGCATCAACAATGTTCAATCGGCTGACCTTGGTAGAGATATAGCTCGCTTCATTACAAATTACCCCCCTGTACTTTCGGTCAAACTAGGATCACCCCCTGACAAAAGAACCGGTATTTGACCCCTTAAACTTTGTATTTTCACGGTTTACCCCTTATGGTTGACCCGATTCCGTTTATGTCATAAGACTTAACGGAGACTACGGATGGTGGACAAGTGTATTATTCCAGACCGTTGATTTGTATCTATTTTTCTTTCTACTTTTTCTCCATTTTTTTCCTCACCACCTTGATTTGTCTTTCTTTCTTATTTATTCTTTTCAGTTTTTTCTCTTTTTTTCTTTTTTCTTTTTCTTCTTCTTTCACCCGCTTTTTTCTTTCTTCCTTCCTTTCTTTTTTTTTTTTTCTTCTTCTTCTCTCTTTCTCTTTCTCTTTCTCTTTCTCTTTTTCTTTTTCTTCTTCTTCACCGGCCAACCCAACCACCTCGCCCACCCACGATTCCGCCGCCCCCACAACCACAACACCCTCCTCACCCCCACTTAACCCTCCACCTATAGAAACCACCAATCCGCCACCACCCTCTTCTCCGACAATCCATTACCTCACCACCGGCTGTAACCCACCACCCTTTTCAATTTTAATTTCAATTTCACACACACAATAAACAAAACAAAACATGGGCAACGCATCCTTGGCCCGAGCGAAGGGCACGAGGCAGAGGGGCTCCTCGGTGCTGCCGGACTTGCTGAGGAGGACGAGGACGTTGAGGGAGGAGAGGGGGCCGATGTCGCCGTGGAGGGTGTCGAGGGGGGAGAGGAAGGAGGAGCAGATGGAGGGGAGGTGAGGGTCTGAGAGAGATTGTTGGTAACAAAGCCGGACTTGCCAACGTCGGAGAAGAAGATGGTGCCGAGGGAGCTGAGGAGGGTGTTGTTGTTTTGTGTTAGATCTGGTGAAGAGGAAGAAGAAGAAGAAGGAGAGGGAAATCTTCGAGAGTGATTCCTTTCTCTTTATCCAGAGGGTGCATCACATCCACCTCTTCCGGGTCCAAGAGCTGTTTTGTTGCGAAGACACGACAATAGAAGCAGAGAACGAATCAGGAGGAGGAGGCGGCGGGGGAAGAGAAGGAGAAGAGGAAGGAGAGGAGGTAGGAGGCGGGGGAAGAGGAGGAGGTAGGACAACATGTAATGATGGTGATGGTGGCGGCGGCGACGACAGCATGTGGTGATGACGACGATGACAGTAGAGGCGGCTGAAAGAGAATGGAGAGGGAGGGTGGGTGTCTGGTGGTGCGGCTTCGTTGGTGGGTGTTTATGGTTGAAGGAGATAATAATTTTTTGTGTTTTTTGTTTGATTTTTATATTCCGTTTGGATTTTTTAATTAGTGTGTTTTTTTATCAGATTTTTTTCCTGTTAGTATAACTCTTTTTACCCTTTTTTGGTAGAAATAAAATTGTTGAGTATAATTTTTTTATTTTATGTAGAAAAATAAATTTTTGTTAAGTAGAATTCTTTCTTTACCTTTTTCTGTATAAAAAAATAAAAAATAATTTTTTGTTGAATAGAATTTTTTGTCTTTTTGTAAAAAAATATTTTTTGTTGAGTAAAATTCTTTTTTGCTTTTTATGTGAAAAGAATTTATTTTTATTAAATAATTTGTCTTTTTCCTTTTTTTATAATTTTTTAGAATCGAACGGTAATGATCTTGCCACGTGTCGATCATCCGTGCATTCCCTTAACTCAACTAACACCAGTGTAAAAACCCTAACGGAATGAGGTAAACTGTGAAAATACAAAGTTTAAGGGGTCAAATACCGGTTTTTTTTTGTCAGGGGGTGATCCTAGTTTGACCGAAAGTACAGGGGGGTAATTTGTAATGAAGCCCATATAGCTAGTTCAAGTTGTTATTCAATTAACAAACAAGATAAATTCTAGCTTTCAAATACCCAGGATATACTTATTTGTGTCAAAGAAAGGGGGAATTGTTTGGCTCACGGCTCATTATTTTGTTTTCGTCTTTGACTAAAAGTAGTTCAGTATGCTTATGACAGTACTGAATCAATCAATGATACAAGATGAACCAAAAGTAGTCCCACTTTTCAGCATGTCTTTGTTCTAGTTATACAAATCATTACTTTCATTCTGACCATGAATAAGTTCGGCTTGTGCAACACTATCTCTCACCTTACTCGAACAATAAAAGAGGGAATCCATCATTGAAGAATGCTCTGCTACACCTCCCGTGTGACTTCTTCTACCTTAATTTTTTGCTCACGTGTTGTTCACAATCCTGAACACAGGTAAGCAAGCAGGACATGGAGGATACGTTCAATGTACCATTCAGGATGTGTGTCAAGGAGGGTAAGGTTGCAAGTGTTATGTGCTCTTACAATCAGGTCAATGGTGTCCCTACTTGTGCTGACCCTAACCTATTAAGCAAGACCGTACGTGGCGAATGGGGTCTCAATGGGTAAGAACCGATGTGATAATTAGGCTTCATAATTGGATTGGATGAATTAATGGGACGATTACTAATAACAGCTGCGTTATCGTATCAACATTTTGTTTATGGCATTGGTTTGTATGTGGTCTACAGGTATATCGTTTCAGATTGTGATTCAGTTGGTGTTTATTATAATACTCAACACTATACTTCAACTCCTGAAGAAGCAGCTGCAGATGCCATTAAAGCAGGCTAGTAACCACTTTTTATCGAACAAAGTTATTAATATATGCAAAAAAAAATGTTAAGAGCACCAAGTTGTAACAGGTTCAAACAATTTCACAAACAAAAGGACCACATGAATCTGAACTCTCATGACATTTTGCAGGTTTGGATCTTGACTGTGGCCCTTTCCTTGGGATACACACGGGGGATGCAGTGAAAGGAGGCTTACTCAATGAGGCTCAAATAAATGGGGCATTAGTTAATACACTATCTGTGCAAATGAGGCTTGGAATGTTTGATGGGCCATCGCAGCCCTATGGAAACCTGGGTCCAAAAGACGTTTGCACCCCGGATCATCAAGAACTGGCCCAGGAAGCAGCAAGACAAGGGATAGTTCTTCTGAAGAATCATGGTCCTTCCTTGCCTCTATCCGCCCGTCGCCACCTTAACGTTGCAGTAATTGGGCCCAATTCTAATGTTACCGTAACAATGATTGGCAACTATGCCGGTAAGTTCTAATCCAAAAATGGATTGGCCAGACACCCATATCTTTGTGCATATATCGGCCTTGAACAATTATCTTAACTGTCACTCCAGGTGTTGCTTGTGGATACACTACTCCACTGGAAGGAATAGGGAGATACGCAAAGACAATCCACCAATTGGGTTGTGCAGATGTTGCCTGTGTTGATGACAAGCAATTCGGCCCAGCTATTCAAGCTGCAAGCCAAGCGGACGCCACAGTTTTGGTCATGGGCCTTGACCAATCTATTGAAGCAGAATTCAGAGATAGAGCTGGGCTTCTTCTGCCAGGACGCCAACAAGATCTAGTATCTAAGGTGGCCTCTGCCTCGAAGGGCCCAACCATATTGGTGCTAATGTCTGGTGGACCTATAGATGTGAGTTTCGCCAAGAACGAGCCCAAAATTGCAGGAATCTTATGGGCTGGCTATCCGGGCCAAGCAGGAGGTGCCGCTATTGCGGATGTGCTTTTTGGAACAACTAACCCAGGTTTGTTTCTCTTTGATAGATAGCTCTATTATTCTTCTTTTTTTGAACCCACCCCAGTTATGACTTTTTGTTTTTATACAACTTTTCTCAGGAGGCAAGCTACCTATGACATGGTACCAACAAGACTATCTCACAAATCTGCCCATGACAAGCATGGGCATGAGGCCCAGCAAATCCAAGGGCCACCCAGGAAGAACCTACAGATTCTACAAAGGACCAGTAGTCTACCCATTTGGGTACGGGTTAAGCTACACAAAATTTGTTCACGCCATTGCAAGTGCACCCACCGTGCTCGCCGTACCCCTCGACGGTCACCGCCATGGCTCGACAAATACAACCGTGCCCGGAAAAGCTATCAGAGTTACACATGCTAGGTGCAATAGGCTGTCCTTAGGAGTTGAAGTGGACGTGAAAAATGTGGGTTCTATGGATGGAACACACACATTATTGGTCTACTCTAGACCGCCAGGAGGACATTGGGCTCCACACAAACAATTGGTGGCCTTTGAAAGAATTCACGTTCCCGCGAGGACGCAGCAAAGAGTGGGAATTAATATTCATGTGTGCAAGTACTTGAGTGTTGTGGATAGGTCGGGAATTCGAAGAATTCCTATGGGGGAACATAGTCTTCATATTGGTGATGTTAAGCACACAGTGTCGCTTCAAGCTCAGACCCTAGGAGTGATCAAATCTTAAAATTCTTCTTGTTCGGCTTGAAGATTGCGCCAATGGGTCGTTTTTGGTGATGCCATATGCTATACGCCAGAAGTTGGCGCACTCCTTAAGCTGAAATTGATTGCAAAATCAGGGAAATACTATTTGATGAATTGTTGATGTTAGCATATTAAGATTGACTAGTAAGATTTTTCAGAAAGATACATAGATTTGTAATGTGAAGAGAGAAACATGTTTCTGGGATGTTTCAATCTTCACATAGATTAAAGAATAACATTTTGATTCTCTTTTTCGTGTTTTACGTATAATTTTGAAAGTCGCTTTGTTCCTTCAAATTTGCCATTCAAACAGTCAATAACCTGATAACCTCCAAATTGGTGCGGTTTTAGGAATTAGGAAGTGGGTTATTCTCTTATCGATAAGATCATTAACCTTGACTTTAAATTTTATTTTTCATGAATTAATCAGTTCGTTGATCCAAACAAAAGCAGATGCCGAAATCTACTACAAGCCCACTTTTATACGAGAATCAGGCTACGATTGTCGCATGAATAAATGAGACTCATAACCTAACAGTAGCTTTAAGGCAGCACACGGTTATAACTACCGAGTTTCCTCATAGTCGAGTCAATATATTCAGTCAGTGATATATAGTTAATGTCCACAGATAAATGCTAAAAGAGTCTGTTCGGGTGATGTTATGTGCTGAAAATTGAAGAGCAACTTTGTTCAAGAGGGAGAGGCCGCACGATGTGGAGTTCTTCCATTCCACACCAAAGGAATTGCACTTTCATGCAAAAGAAGTGGCACCAAAACCTCGCTACTCACCCAAGGGCCCCCTGCCGTTAGCACAAATGTAGGTAAGGCAAGGCCGCTCACTGGCCACAGGTATAAATATTCTGTGCCTCTTGTTCCCTGGCAGACTTATATGAGGTGGACCTCTTTCTACATTTTTTAACATGGTCCACAACACAACCCACAATTTCAGTGGGCCTTATCGGCCTTCCTTTGCTTCATTTAGGCTAAAAGCATTTGTGATTAGAAATCTCAATTAGTCTTTTAAGTAGTTACATCATTACATCTTAATTATATTTCGTCGCCCCAAAAATAACATAACATAATCAAACTGACAAATGTTCGATGTGTTCAACGTTCGTTCATTTGTGGGGATGACAAGGATGGGCATGTTTTATCAAACCTAGAAAGAGTTATCTTCAAAAGGGGACACCATTTTTCATGAGACTAATGTGGTTACAATGATTGACCCACTTTTCAGTGTTTTTTCACAAGCCATCTCTTCTATTAAGAAGCATTGTGGATCGAGCTGCTTGATGGTTGTCATGGTCCCCCCGAGAATAAGCATCATCCATGCCTGGCAATTAAGAATCTGGCATGCAGGCCCTAGGACCCTCCAGTAATTGATCAGAGCCCAATTCAGGTAATAAGGAGATGAATTGGATTATATGCCATACAGTTGTTTATTCTTTGGGGCGGGATTGGAATTGGATGACAATATTGAGACATTACACAAACAAATCACGCACATCAACCGTAGTGAAAGCAATTTAGGACACAATTTTTTCTGCAAGAAGGAGAATATGAGCTGTACAGATTTATTGCGCATGTCATCTCTCATGAGCTGTATGTAACACAATCAAGTCATGAAGACCAGCCATAAAACTTTTGATCTTGGTTGGGGTACAGGCGGGAAAAACTCAAAGCTTCAAAACAATAAATAAAGTTTCCAATTCTAGTAACAGCGACCGAACAAAGAAGGGTCAAGTGCCATGAGTTAGCTAGGCTGACCCTGTTCACATTCATGTATGGCATGTGCATTGTCCTTTGTCATTGCAATAATCCGGCCAGCCCCAGCAAGCCAATTGCCCTGACCTTAGCATGTGCAATGCCATGACAAAAACATATCTAACCCCCCTCCTTTTCAATTTTTCTTTTTATTTATGGAAACAACTCATGACAAAAACATTATAGGAGGGGGCATGGCATTGATTTTGACATAATATGTATGGGCATATGACCAACGAAAATGATGATTGCTGGCATCTCTTATCTGAACCGAACCAATAATCAGAGGATCCAATCTCCAAAGTCTAACATCATTGTGACGATATACACACACAGAAAGTACTGATTGCCAGTACTACTACTATCCACAAACTTCGTTTTATTCATTTTCCTCCTTGTGACACTGGAGCTAGCATTCACACTTTTCATTCCCGTACCAGCCAGGCAAATCCATTTGATTTTCTGTTTTTTTAATATATGACTCTGCTTCCCCATGTGTAGTGTAAAATTGTGTATTATCATTGGTACGTACCCTATCTGCTGGGGCATTGTTTCTTGAGAATGGGAAGTTTCTTTACTTCACCATAGAAAGCCAATGCTCAACATTATCCTGATCATATGGATAGCTTTTGTGCCGTTAATATGCATTGCTACAGAAAGCGATGGGTTATCTGTTGCTTGCATTATACGTTTGCTTTTAACAATTCTGTGAGACCTTTATAACTTTTGGTGGGCAAGGGGAATGTACAGGCCACGGGGTAGAGTGAATTCTCTGTAAAGAATTTTTCTTTTTTTCTTTGTATTTTGTTTTCTTTAATCTGGCCAACTTATGATGAGAAATGGAAAAGCTAATTTAACAAAGGCTGACTAACTTGGGGAGTTGCTCGAAAAGATTGCAAAACTCGAGGGTCCCCGGATCAACCCATTACTTATCAGTAGGGCTGGCAATAGATGTCTATTAACGGGGAATCTGCGGGGAATCCTCGAATGGGGAATGGGGATGTGGGCAATTTTCCCCCCGCGGGGGTGGGGGCGGGGGACGTTTTAGCCCCGTGGGGAATTTGGGAATGGGGGCGGGGAATGCTCCCCCGACTCACGGGGACCCTAAAATAAGCAAATATACAAAAATATCCTTGAGTCATTATCCGATTAACCAATAAGTTGGAATTGGGGAGTAGGAAAAATTTTTGAGATGCAATTGTTGAGTTAGTTGAATGTAACAATTGGATTTTATTTTAGTGTTCTAGTATGTAATCAAGAATAAAGACAATGAACTAGTAACAATCTTTAATTTTTTTGTCTTATATTTTGAATCATGTAAGCCAAAATAATTAAACTAATAATAATTTTTAATTTTATTGTCTTATACTTTGAATCATGTAAGCCAAAACAATTATATGGCAGGTCTTGGGCCATATATACAGGGGTGCTGCACACCCCACTAGGTTGACCTTTTGGGGAGAGGGTAATGACCCCGTGACAAGTGGTAGCAGAGCCGACCCGACCAACTCCGATGTCACGCCAAGCGCTCCGTAGGGACGGAGTAGGCAGGGTGCCCGGTCGACGACGGGGGCGTCGTCGGATTCGGTGGGGGAGAATGTGACGGTATCCCACATCGGAAAGGAAGGGGAAGGTCTTGGGCCATATATACACGGGTGCTGCACACCCCACTAGATTGATCTTTTGGGATGACCCCGTGACGGGATGGGGAACCTTCCCCCGCGGCAACCCCGACCCATTGCCATCCCTACTTATCAGAGCTCTCCATGGCTACTTTTTTCTTTCGTTTATATAAATGAAATGAACGAACTCTCTTTTCCACTTTATTTTTTTTCTCTCTATTTTCTTTAAGCTTGTAGTCAGCTGTCAGGACTTATAACCCCGCCCCACATCTTATACTCTATTATTCTCAGCTCAGGGAAGACAACAAAATAAACCAGTTAATAGTGTCTAAAATTTCAACATCGCCTGCAAATATGAACAACGTATGAATTCAGTTGACAATTTTGACATTTTAACAGCAAAGATGTTGAAATTTCTACCACATACTATACATGATGTGGCTTCACAGCAAAACTTTTTGTAAATGTCTCAGAATTCCAAGTAGAATCCGTAGCGCCGTGCAAAGTTGCCTTCATGTTGTACGTATGAGATCAATTAATTACGAATCATCTCTTGGACGACCAATCCATCACGGGAAAAGATAGTATCGTCTATATAGAAAGAGAGAAGAAAAAAAAGTTATTACATTTGTTAAAAAAGAAAAAAAGAGTACTGTCAATTGCCAGAAGTATTAAATTGCACTTTCATCTATATATGCATTGTCCTAACAATTTTAGAAGAAGTTCTCATAATTGTCTGTGTGTATGTACTTCTGAATTTACCTAGTTCAGAGATGAAATTATGATACATGGATGGAATATAAGAAGATATTTTCTTGAGCGGAGATGCGCATATAATTATAAAGGGCATTTTTCTTAATTTATGGAATCATTGATCAACCATATGCGTTGACAATCAATAACATAATATCTATAAAAGGTTGCTATATATAGTACATTACCATAAGCTCATGGCGTTGAAATGGTCTAATTAAGCGCTCCGTCTTGATTTGCTTATCACGGGTTCCGCGTTAATACTTTTGTCAATTATCAACCATGCATATTAATTCAGATCTGCAGCCTAAGCTGTTAAGGTTGTCTAATAATAAATAAAAAATAAAAAGCTGTTGAGGTTGGCCGAGGTCTTAAAGTGTCCTGTTTTCAGGGGGGGAAGCATCAACTAGTTCAAAAGTTAATAAGCAAGTTTTTAGGCATATTTTGTATGTTTAGTGCAGGCCAGGGAGTTAGGAGAGGTAGATGGTTCAACCGTTATATGCATTAATATAGTTGCAGGCAGTGAATATGCTTATTAAATAGGAAGCCCCAAATGTACCCTGTATATGGTTGAATTTCAGACCTTGCTTGCCTCATTATATAATTGCAACATTGTAGGACACGCCAACTTTTGATTCTTCAAACTAAGTCCAATTGATCTCTCTATCGATAAGAGGGTTTTTTTTTCTTTTTTTTTTTTCATCATTGAACAGCAGTCGAACAATTAAATAAATATAGAAAAAAATCTGGGTAGACCAGTCCATCCTATAATTATAATCCAGCCAGAAAACTACAAATCAACAGCCTGAATCCGGGAGCTAGAGAATTGTCCCATCTCTTACAACATAATAAACTTGTTCTACACTTTTAAATTCATGTATTTCATAGAAGCGAATCTAATGTGGACATTTTAATAAATGGACTTGGAACATTAACGGCTGCTCAAAAATTGGATATTTTTTTGGTATTTGATCCGGAATAAATTGAAATAAACCCACTGGTACAAAAAAAGTACACGAAGCAAGGGCATCTCTGATCTGCAGAACACATAATGTGGAGTAATTCCACCCACTCAGATGTGGTGTTTTAATCTCCAACCATCTAAAATCTGCAATCAGCTGCTGAAACCAATAGGATTAATATATAACGGTGGTCACTGGGGTGTAAGAAATTCTTTGTATAAAAGTAAATGAATGTAGATGAGATCATGCTATTACGTAGGCCCTCTATTAAAACATTTCTTAGGAGTTCGAGGGAATTCAGTGCTTGACAGAATAGTTTTTGAGATATAGTTTCAGCTGGGAGATCCATTGACCATATCAGTCACATCCAAAACAATGACCGGAATAAGTATATTTTTCTCTCATAAACAAAAAGAAGTATTCTTTTCATCATATCCAAATTCCAAAGGACAGTGAATTTCTTTTTAATTTAGCAATTAATGACTTGCCATTATGCTTCTGTCATCTCTTGATTTCTATTCGCCAGGACAACTGTTGGTTGAGTGTTATAGCTTAGCAGGAGTCTCCTGTTCAAATTAGGCAGAGGAGAACAGATTAATTAAGATAATCCAGGAGTTCTTTATTACAGTAATTTTTAATTTCGATATGATCAAAGTCATGTTTCCAATTAACCACAATTAAGACAAATAAATTGAAATGCTCTTTTTTTCTTTAAGAATTTTGTCTTCTCCTTAATAAGTGATAAAAAAGTAAGTAAATTAGGAAGAAAAAATAAAGTGGGAAATGAGAGAGAGTACATTTAGCTGCTGCAAATCTGTTAATTCTGCAATTAAAAGGGGTGTCCATGTCCTGTTAGGCTCCATTATTAACTACTTTTCAGGAGAGCACAGCACAATAAGACCTGACCTGACCACCCAAACTGGGCTGGCCTTGTTCGCCATTTTAGCTTATACAAGCTTACCACTAACTCTCCCCATTCACAAAGCAGCACATGGTCATCATCTCCTCTCCACGTGAAATTCCACCCCAAGACACGTGCACCCCACAGAGCTTTTCTCTGCGTTTTTGCCAGAGGATTAACCCCAAACTTTTGAAAAGAGTGTCACACATTGGACGAATAATGAACTCTGCAAAAACAAGATTGGTTTAACCACACATTAGTAGTATAATAAGGGCAATGTTATGCCGTCAAAAAAGAGTGCTTATGTATATGTGCAACAAACAAATGCAAGAACCTTATCTAAACTTTGTTTTTTTTGATAAAGAAAGAATCTTTGGGGGTTCACGTCACATTTTGCCTCCTTGGATGCCAACATGTCTAGAGAATGGGAGCGTTTCATAGCATTATTAACTAAAAAAATTTAATCATTAATAAATTATTGTGAGTTATATATATACTATGTTACTGAGATTAGCATAAGAGAGATCCCATGATACCGATTCTCATCGCCTTTAAATAAGGATCTGGTTGCAAACAATAGCCGTTCTGGCAATTTAGTTGGTTGGTGTTTTAATGATTTGTTCTCCAGAATTTAAAAGCAACTTTCTTGGCCAACACTCAATAATTGTGTTATTTTTTTTAAAAAAAAATTAACGATTAATTTTAGCCCGCTTCATGCTTATTAGTATTTAACCTTGATTATGATCGGGTAGGCTGCAAGTTAATTATTTAAAGCGCCACGCAAACAGATACATGATTCGAGCTCGTTCTATTATATTGCATAATTCATAATTGTATGGCTAATAACTTGGCTAGGATAAGGGGATCGTTACAGCTAGCACATATTGCTTTCAACTGAGGATGACAAGCAGCAAATTATATTCGTTTCTTGTGGTCCGAATATAAGGAAATATATACTTCACCACCTATAAAGCAGTACTGCATGTGCTAAAGAAAATTCCAATGCTGCCGAAATTTCACCTAACATTCAATCAAATGAAACTATAAAGAGTTATAGAAATGTACCTAATTTGATCAACACGCACAACTACTATTCCACGAGGATTAACACCATCCTCGTTGAATAAAATTAATCATCATACTTAATACTTTCGTGTTTTCATCATTCTAATTAGGGGGAAAAGTCATCAGCTATAACCCTGCCTTCCCATATAGTTTCTGATATGAATTCTTAACGACAGACAAAAAGAAAAAACAAATCTCTTTGGAGAGTACCATGGGATTATTCTTAGGAGTGAGGTACTTGTTTCGTCCAAGAACGATAAATCTTTTGATGCACCTTAAGTTGAACCCCTTTCTGTATTGTCAACCTCTTTATGCACCTTTTTGATATATACTTGCATAATTCAATTCATTCTTAATTGTTTTAGCTCTAATTTTTCCAACAATATTTTATTTAACAAGTTTCCACTTTTTCCTGATTCGATTAAAAAGAATTCCAGCTACGCTACGCGTGCCGTGTCGTTCTGTTTTGCCACGCATTATTGCCAAGTCATCCGTAGGCAATTATGATCACTATCTGGAAACACTGGCCAACAACTATAGTGGTTACGTCAAAAACAAAATAGAAGCTAACAACACAAAATATGATTAATGACAATAGATGGAGGTTGATTTTTAGGACGTTAATGATTAATTGATCAAACAGAATGTGGAAGAAAATAAAGCCAATTATAGTTGCATAAATCCAAGACAGCTACAGCCTTTACGAGCGACAGGGACAGGGTAGGCCTTAGCATCACAAAAAGGACTGGCTAGGCCTATAGTGTACATTGTCCTTAAAACTTACAAGCAAGGAATTTGATAGGAAATTCAAACTTCAAAGGACGGCCATGGACGACTTTTGGTAAATATGGTCTCTTCCATCCACAATAAACCAGAGGGACAAGGCATGTGCTCCTGCACTAAACCTTATAAGGGCGCATGATATGTTTGTTCACATGTTGTTATAACATGTCCTTCGTATTGTAATTGGAATTCTTCAGGACAGCCTATACCATCTATTACATGGCCCATTTCCGCCCAAAAAAAAAGCATCCAGGCATAGAATTCAGGAGACACTATATAGTCGTGGATAAACGGAATATATCACACCTCTCCCTCCACTTGTCTCCATAGTTTTATAGAATCTAGTATTCGTGGTAAAAGGAAGAAAGAAGTGGGTTTTTTGATCGTAATGTCTTTTTATTATTAGGGTAGGAAACATGTGAAGGGTGCGCCAAGGTAAGTACATGAAAATGTTCGAACGTTGTTGATGCTATGATCAGATAAAACAAGTTATAAGTAACAAGTACGTGGACCCTGTGGCCCATGCAATGTAGTTTCTCCAATTGATAGTCTCTACCTATTATTTGGTGCGTCTTCATCCAAAATAAGGGACCCCAGCTTCCTACAACCTGGAATTCTTAGCTGTACAAGAGCTGCACCTATGAGAAATTGTTAATGGAAGAAAACCAATTCTTTTAGTTGTAGACCCAGAATTGTCCACGGGGTCCAATGGTCCCAAACCTATGGGAAACAGGAGCAACTACTCGAGTAACATATTGTAGGACCCGAATGATACCAACGAGAATATGTAGTATTTCTATTTCGTTTCTGGGCATGGAATTGGTTCGCATTTCTTATTGTTTCATTACTCGGATTAGTATGTCAGTTAGGTAGGTGGTATAAAGATGATATTTCATGACGTGATTTGGTATGATTAGTTTTCCATGTTATTGTACACATTCTCTACCCTCGAAGAACAATCAATAAGGAAATAACACCAATATGTTAATGGTTGATAACTTATTTTCCTTATTTTTCTTAGCTACTCTTTTTTTAAAAAAATTTATCTCCTTTGATAAAAGAATCATTCAGAATCCTTCCAAGGATTAATCTGCACATATGTAGGAGTCCTAGGATTGAAGTAGCTAGACAAGAATTACTGTGTGTATTGTATAGTACGGTGAGATAATTATGTAAAGGGGTATTCTTTATTGAGAATTTCTAAAGGGTATGTCCTATCTGATACTGAGTCATGATAAAAAAAAAATCTAACACTTAGTTGCCAAAAATGGTTAGTTAGATTTCAAATTTTGATAACTAATGAATATTTTATTACAAAATTTTATAATGAGTAAATTACGCTTTTTTATTCGGGGAAATAATATTTCAGTAATCTTTTGTGATTATACCTTGCATTTATATGAAAAGTGAATCATATCTAACATTACCTAATATTTCAGGGTAAAAGAAAAAATACAATGGGAGACATTTTGAAGCCAAAACAACTTACGAGCATTAATAAGGCGTAACTTTTGGTTTCATTCTTTTATCACAACCAGGTTATTTAAATAATGATAATCCTGCTCTTCTATCCTTCTTTAAAGAATCAAATGTATACTGCTGATCTCGTGCCTACATTAATTATCTTAACACGCGTCTTTATGCAAAATTAATGACGAATTACCTTAATTTGCAAAATCGCAGAAATCTATGTCATCTTTTTTTTGGCGGGAGTGTATAATTTTACCATATCTGTGGATGATTATGTTGTTTTTTTTTTGGTGTTTGGCGGGAGTATCATTTTACCATATCTATGGATGCTTATGGACAAATTACCTGTACCATTGTACTACCATATATACGTGACTTCGTTTTTTTTTCAGTATCTATAATGTACAGTCAACATCCCTAGCAAACAAAGAAGTTTTGCCATCATGATTGATCCTTTTGCCTAAACCAATGCTGGATGCTCGTGAGGTAATAATTACAAGTTACAGTGATTTTTCTCATGATATTCCAGGAAAATGTATAGTTAAAAGGAAAATGACAAGAAAAAACAAGTATCATACTGTTATTTTATTTTTTTATGCAAAGAATAGTTTATCTAACTCCAATTTCGATAATTATCTCTTGGTTGTTCATCCAAGTTATAGCCATTCGTACTTCCACTAAAAACAGGCAAGAGTACGCATATTCCAGCATTTAATTAATAAATGAATCACATCCTAGCAAGCAAAAATCATACGTAGGAATTATTTAGTTGATGGAATAAAATTATGGTATGTTGCATAATATCATGTTAGAATTCCCTCATAATTGAACGGGAAAATAAAACTACACAAACTACTAAATTGAACTATATAAACAATGTTTTCTCTCTTGGACATGAATGAATTTGTGAATTATTTGGAACTCCTGAATCATTGATCTCATAATGGTATACAGTACTGAAGTCTCACAATAATTTTATTAGGCCCCCAAAACAATTAAGTATTAGGCAAAAAACAATATCTCTAGAACTCCTGGCTGACCTGGACAGAAGAGGGGTCCAGTTGGGCCAATAGGACCCAGGATCAAGGGATGACACGTGGCGACAGAGTAGGCACGAATGATGACGTGGCGGGGAGGATTGCGTAAGCACAAGATTGTGGGAACTGTAGAAGGGGATTGTGGGCCTTTTTTGGGGTGGGGTCAAAGGAAAGGGAAGTTAGAGGTAGCCTTTAAGACAAACCCATCTGGCTACTATCCATATTCATGTGCATTCATTAATCAATATGGGTGAAATAAAAAGCAAAGCAAAGTAAAGAAAGAAAAGCATGATTCCTGTGCCTTATGTGAGAAGAGTCACTTTCTTTCCCTTGTATAAATATGCTTCTGGGACATTACTAATTCCTCCCTCTACTTTATCCCCCCCCACTGACCACTATGCCCCCGCCCGTGATCCTTCACATCGCTTGATATGATGCTTAATTGAAACGATGCCACATTAAACAACACACACGGTTTATTGACTCAAAGATATTGTTACCATCCCCAATGTCATTAATTCTCATTTCCCAGTATTAATTTGGTAAATAAGCGTGAAAGGACCTATCGTTTCCGTGTATTAATAATGGTAAACATCCCATTGTCACGGCTGGAGAAATGCAGTATCTAACTCATGCATTTAACCATCTCTCAAACCAGAAATGCAGTAAAGGGTATCGCTCTGCATTAGATATAGCCCCCGATTTACCTCAATAAATGACAACGTGGTGTCTGTTTAGTTAAAAAGGAAAAGAAGAAGTACGGTAGTAGTAATAAGTAATAACAACGTAGTGGTCACTTCTAGAAGGCTAAAGTTGTAAATACGGTGTGAACAGAAATAAATAACTGGAGAGATTTTCATAGAGTCTCTCTTTACTTACTTTTGGGGGAATTTGCTGGCGTCTTATCCTTTCTCCCGGTAGTTGAAACCGAGGACCCGTGATGAGTCACCTTCTATAAGCGGTCACAATCATGAACTTCCACCGGATACTCCCGGTGTAATCTTTGATTAGGAGAATATTTTGTTTTCTTTTAAAAAAAAGACTGCTTACCATTTTTAAGTAGGAAAGTTTCTAATAGGGTCATATAGTCTTTATCCTAGGCCACATAGCAATAGTGAACAGAGAGAGAATCTAAGGAGTGGTGCCAGCTATGAAGTTGAAGGATCAAAGCTTTCTCTGAGGTCAAAGCTGGCAAAATTTCCTTTTCTTTTCAAGCCCTCCCTCCCTCTCTCTCTTCCTTATTAACACACAAAAATCTGTACAGATTGTAAACCAAAACCCAAAAGAAAAAAGAAAATAAAAAAGAAACTATACAGATTTTAAATCACCCCATCAACCCTCCTCCTCTCTGTCTCCACTCCCTTCCCAATATTTTTTCCCTCTCTATTCATTCTCTGCTATATATACATTTCTTCCCCTTTTATTACACAGCCAAAAATGTTCGGTCTTTGAGAGAGAAATAGAGCGAACACACCACAGAAGAGAGAAAAATAGAGAGAGAGTGGTTAATGGTTGATTCTTCCTCATCAAGAAAAACAACCACCATGGCTACCTCTCCCTGCCTGAGTTCCAACGACAAGAAGCACTGGTGGCTTAGCAACCGCAAGGTACGTACGTAGAAATAATAACCACATTCTCTTCTCTTGATGTTCTTTTTCTCATCACTTTCTCCGGTCTCACGGTACTCTGCCATTTGTCATTACAGTTACTTACAATACAGTTATTACTACTTAGTGTTGGTTGTAATAATAACTGAACTCACTTTTGTTTTGATCTGCTACGTACCCTACAGATTGTGGACAAGTACATTAAGGACGCGAGGAACCTGATTGCTACCCAGGAACAAAGCGACATTGCCTCGGCTTTGAACCTACTAGACTCGGCTTTGGCGCTGTCTCCTCGCTTTGAGGTGGCGCTTGAACTCAAGGCGAGATCTTTGCTGTATCTCCGGCGATTCAGGGACGTCGCCGATATGCTCCAAGACTACATTCCCAGTCTCAAGATGGCTAACGACGAGTCGGGTTCTGTTTCTTCTTCGGATTCCTCGTCCCAGCAACTCTCCAGGGAGCGCGTTAAGCTCTTGCCATCCGATGACTCGTCGTCCGACTCGTCGGGACGGGACCCCACGTTCAAGTGCTTCTCGGTCTCGGACCTGAAGAAGAAAGTCATGGCCGGACTTTGTAAAAATTGCGAGAAAGAAGGGCAGTGGAGGTAAATCCATTTTCTCTGTTTTTTTTCCTTTTCTTTTTATGTATATGACCTGTCCTTGTAGGTTGCGGGTTTTGCCTTCGCTGCTTGCACATTTCTTGATGTTATTTATTGTTTCAGATCAGTTGATGTGTTTCTACTGGTGTGCGAGTAAATGCAAGGACAGCTATGATTTCCTTTTCTCTCTTACCTTTTTAAACCATTCGTTTTTTAAAAATTGCCTAGGATACTGTCAATCCCGTTGAATTTCCAACTTTTGACCCTTAATTATGAAAATCAACAAGTACTAACTACGCAAAGGTGTTTTTTTTTTGTGAACTATTTATTCCTCTCCAATAGCAATTCTTAGTTTACTGTTCATCTTAAAGCCAAGATGTGCACGGTTTGCTATGGTTTATTCCACAGTTTGGTTTCTTTTGAGGTCAAAAGTTGAAAACCATCATGGATATCTGTGCATTGCCTTCCCATTTTCTTTTTTACGTCTTTTTTTTTTGTTAAGAATGGTGACCATAGTTTTTCTAATTGAAAATTGTAAAAAACAAAAATCACCCGCCTTTCACTGTGCTATTGTGCTATTGATTTTGAGAGTATATTTCACGGGAACAAGTTACTGGAATCTTAATCCATTGTTGTTCTATGTTTTAATTTTCAAAGTATATTCTTGTTGATTGAAGTAATAACTAATCCAATATCTTGTTATTGTCACAGGTACTTGGTCCTAGGCCAAGCTTGTTGCCATCTTGGTCTTATGGAAGATGCCATGGTCTTGCTTCAGACCGGGAAACGGCTCTCGACGGCGGCATTCCGCCGTGAGAGCATCTCTTGGTCCGACGACAGCTTCTCCATGGCCAACTTCCCAATCTCCGGCGACGGGACCTCTTCATCAGCCCCACCAACCCCGCCACGATCCTTGACCGAATCCGAAAGTGTCACCCAGCTCCTGGCTCACATCAAGCTCTTGCTCCGCCGCAGGGCCGCAGCCATTGCAGCCCTTGACGCCGGCCTGTACTCCGAGGCCATCCGCCACTTCTCCAAGATAGTGGAAGGCCGCCGCGGAGCCCCACAGGGGTTCCTGGCGGAGTGTTACATGCACAGGGCATTTGCTTATAAGGCATCAGGCAGAATAGCAGAGGCAATAGCCGATTGTAACAAGACACTGGCTCTTGATCCCACGTGTATTCAGGCACTTGACACAAGAGCCTCGCTGTTGGAATCCATCCGCTGCTTGCCTGATTGCCTACATGATCTGGAACACTTGAAACTCTTGTACAACTCAATCCTTCGTGACAGAAAGCTACCGGGTCCTGTCTGGAAACGGCAAAATGTGAGGTACAGAGAGATACCCGGGAAGCTTTGTGCGTTGACGACCAAGACCCAGGAACTGAAACAGAGGATTGCTTCTGGTGAGACAGGAAATGTTGATTACTATGCTTTGATTGGGTTGAGACGTGGGTGTTCGAGGTCTGAATTAGAGAGGGCTCATTTGTTGCTGTGTTTGAGGCACAAGCCTGATAAAGCTACGAACTTTATGGAGAGGTGCGAGTTTACGGATGATAGAGATCTTGATTCTGTTAGAGATCGAGCAAAGATGTCTGCTTTGTTGCTGTATAGATTGCTGCAGAAGGGTTATTCAAGTGTGATGTCTATAATCATGGATGAGGAGGCAGCAGAGAAGCAAAGAAAGAAAGCCGCTGCTGCTTTACAGGCAGCACAGGCATCAATTCAAGCCCAAACAGCCCAGAATACCAAGCCGGAACCAAATGCATCTCCTACTGTGGAGATTTCAGGTCCTAATAGGGCTGAAAATAAAGTGGCGGCATCTTCAGGAAGCGCCAATGCTTCTTCTGTTTTCCAAGGAGTGTTTTGCCGTGACCTTGCAGTGGTTGGGAGTCTGCTATCACAAGCAGGTTTTAACCGTCCAATTCCAGTGAAATATGAAGCATTGAGCTGCTAAGGGGTAGTGAAGAAGTCCAAGTTCTTGAGATGTTTACTGGCAGTAGAATATCTCTGGTTCATTTTGTACAAAAATATAGTAAGATTTTAGTCTGCCGGAAAATTTTGTCACTCTTTCTCTATCCACTTTCTTTTTTGTTCAATACTTTGATATCCCGCACTACATGTACAGAATTTCGGTATCAATCTTTCTACTTCTGGGTTATGCTTAGCTAAACTTTGGAATATATTTATAATATAATATTTTTCACCTTTTGTTTTTACTGTCCTGGGCTTGCAAAAGATTGGTACGATGGCTAGTACACTGTGATACAAGCCAGATGTACAGGTGGGGGATTGAGAAGCTAGCGTTGGCTTATTTCTTGTGTCTTATCTGTTGCATTTAATTTTTCTCTGGTTAGTTTATCTATGGACTGACATGTCTGACATTCCACTAGATTTCATTTATTTGCTAATGCCACCTCAGGTTTCTTCTTTATTTACCTTCCTTGGTAATACTCGGAATTTCTGATGACCCATCAGGACTTCTGGATAGAGTGATTTACAATTGGCCTTGGAGGACCATTCTTGGTGTTGTGGCCTGAGTGGTTTGGCATCAGCATAAGGATCTGTCCATATGCTATTGGTGAAAACTGCAAAGGGACCATGCCATGGCAAGTCCCCACCAGGAAAAAAAAAAGTTTTGTCAGTTCTTTTATCAGGGTCTGGCTAATACAACAAATGCAAGGGTCTAATCAGACACTCAATACCAAAGAAGTAGTACATTTGGAAGCGAGGTGTCAATTCAAGGCGCACTTTGCATCATTACTGTTTTTGGTATCGGTCTTTCCTACGCATCAGAGTACTATTTCTAGCACTCCACCCATTGCAGTATTGAGCAAACAATGGCCTATTTAATTTTTCTTTCCTTTTAACAAGTACAAATAATGGCAGGCAGGGGGAGCAAAATGTAGTGCAATAATGGCGATACCAAATTCATATCTGTAAGGAGTTTGGTCTTTTAAGAGGGTTGTTGGTTATCAATTAGGTTTCCAACCTCTCAAGCCTAATCATGTTCATAGTTTTGGCATTGCTTCTCTATCCAAGCATAAAGCCTGCTAACTGCTGCGTCTCTGCTACATGAAAAGGTGGCATCATTGCCATAGGATTCCTGTTTCATCACTTTGCCCCAGAGTAAACACAATGGAAGTTGAAGTTAATTTCTTGAAACTGTTTTTTTTCCAATTATATGATGCTTTCCCATGGTAAAATGGGTAGGAGGAAATATCCATATGTGGCAATGCGATTCCATGGGGGTTTTTCTTCTTCTAACTTTTTGTCCAGATGAGGCACTTAAAAGAACTTAATTTGTCCAGATGCATTTCCTTGTCTGAAGGTCGTATGTACATGTCCATCCACATCGCTGCCCTTTTGAATGTACCAATTATAGGCCAGCCCGTATTCATATTTCACGTATGCACTTCTTTTATATGTTTGTAGCACAATATCCGTCCATTTCTGTTAGAAGAAGGCTGCTTATAGTGTATGTGCAAATGATCACTGTTCATATTGAACATAGGTGCTGTAATAAAGAATGTGATTGCCTGTCGGATCCGATGAAAGAATTTAATGCAGGACTTTTTAAAAGCCTTCATTGGCCCTGTAGATTTCAATCTAAGATTATTACTACATAAACTAACACGATTCACGCATTTAAGAATTTTTTCACTTTTATAAAGGGCTTACAGACCTAACAGTTCACTCAATTGGTACTGATATCTTTACTTGTTAAATTGCTCTCTTTTTCTTTCCTTGCAAGTGATTACTGTGAACTTTAATCCCTTTTGGTCCAGATAAATCGGCTTTCCCCTCTGTCCTTCAACGCTACTCAACAGCTCTTTGCTTCCCTACCTTTACACACTCCCCATGCAAAATATACCAGAAAGAAATTCCCCCTTGAACAATTGATTTGAAAGTTTATATTTAATAATTTTAATTAGCCAGTACAAACCAAAATATACTAGAAAGAAATTCTCCCACGAACAATTGATTTGAAAGTTTATATATAATAATTTTAATTCGCCAGTACAAACCTGCAAATTCTTTCACATGTACTTCAACAGGGCCATATCCAATTCGCAACTCTTACCAATCTTCAATATTAATACCGTGACAAAATTCAAAATCAGATCATGACAGTGCACAACTGTACCAAGGATGACAGATATGGATTAATAATGTGTCCCCATGTGCCTTGAACATCCGTGTTTGATTAAAGACTTAATTAGTTGGATTCTATAAAGCTTTAAAGTTTTTAGATCATCTTACGGTACCTCGAACACAATAATGGCGAAACCGTATTCTGTTTTAGGATATGTAAATGAAGTCAATATAAGTGGTGGTACGCCTAGCATATGGAATGTTCCAGCATTAAAAAGTCCACTTTCATGCTTGCTAGCTGCGTGTATATGTGCATCACAGCCAACTCCCCACAATAGCTCATAATTTTCCATTTATGATTTCGGTTTGAATTGAATGAAAGTTCTATTTGTTTATATAGGGTAAACGTGAATGTAAATGGACTAAATGGGTTGACACTATCCCCCTCCCATAATATCTATCAGCAGCTGGGCGTGACTTACACATGCACACACCTACTCATTATAACATGACCGAATCTGGATCCAAAATGAGAAACTGAATAAACAAAACAAGCTATAAAAATGAAGTTGGGACTAGAACAGCTAAGGCTATTGGTAGGATTGGGGTAGCATTGGATGGAAAACATAAAAAAAAAAAGTAAAAAAACATGCCTGCGCACATCTTGTTGCATCCCTAGTTTTAAACTCTGGAAAACCAGTGGAGTATGAATGAGAACCAGTTATACCTCCTAGTTGTTCTCAATTGCTCCTCTGACACATAGACAATATAAAAACACCAAACTTTTTTTGTGATAGGACCATTAACGTGCAATTTGTACATACTTTAATTAGGTTTAATTTAAAACTAGGGAGTACTTATTTTCTTATGGCGAAAGAAAGGGGCTTTGCACGAATTCTCACGAGGGAGCCAATATGATTTTTCCTGTATTTTTATACACAATCATTCAGTCAGAGTCAGAGATTACTGTTCATCTCTCCCCAAGACTTTGTTCTAAGAAAATTTGGAAAATTCTAATCCAAAAGTTGTAGGAATCGAGTTTACACATTACACAACAAATTATTTTTATTTTTAGGCTTGGAAAATGACCACTACACCCCTCAATTGTTTGTCCCTTGTTGGGTACAAACAAAGCAGTGTCATTCTTGGATTAGTGGGGATGAAAATGGAATTAAGGTGGATAAAATGGGGGTTAGGGCAAAAATAACACGTGATGTTTGAATGTTGGGGACATTGGAAAGAGGAGAAGTCGTGGCCAGATATGATGATGTCAGTGGAACCATGTGATAGTATCATGTGCATCTCATATTATTTCATATGATATTCTTCTGCTTTTCCTGTTCCTGTTCATAGAACGGGTAAAATCACAGGCTTATTCCTGGCCTTCTCAATACTGAATGTCTTAATGATAGTGCAAAAAAGTTGAAAAATACAAAACCAATGTGATAATACAATGTGAATGGTTAGATCTCCTTGAGGGGGAGAAAAAAACAAAGAAGGGTTACTTATTGATGGAGTGGTAGTAGTAGTAGTTGGTACCACCAATCTTGAATGATGGTGTTGCCATTATGTGGGAACCACGAGGTCTAAATCCACAAAACTCGAGAGAAGAATGGAATAGACAAAAGTCAATTCAGCGAACTGCATCACACTAGTCACACTACTTACTCTGTTTTAAGGGTAGGGAATAATTACAATGAATGGTGTTTTTTTCTGGGACAGAACAGAAGTAATCATCAACTCTGTCCAATTATAGGTGTAAACGACTTTCAAGCCCTCGCAATCAAACTAGTATTTGACCTATATAAATCTAAGCACCGTCTAATCAGGGAATGGACAAATCTAGAATTGGAGTGCGCATGAAGCTACTCCTCGTTAAGCTTGGATTTATGAAAAACAAAACATAGCAGAGCAGCAACATTGTGCGAAGTTCCAATGCTTAGCAAAGATTGCGGCCATCGGGTCATTTTCTTCAACTGTAGCATTTTCCCAGTTTTTATGTAAACGAGAACAGATTGGAGGCGTTGCACCCAATAGACCTCGTTTGAAGCAACTTTTTTTTCTTCACCTTTTGCAAAGTTCTTGCCTTGCAAGTCAATTTTGTGAGGATCAAGCTATTTGCTCTTCTCTCCTTCGGTCAACATAGAAATGCTATTTTTTTTTTTGGATTCTAGTAGAGATCATTGGCGGTCCAATGAGTTTGGGCTTGTTTCAAAGTCTTTGATATTTGTAGTAAAAGAGGTCGAGGACGTAGACTAAGCCTTAAAAAGTCTTTCATCTTTTGGGGCAAGAAAAGCCTTTTGAGTTTCCGCTTGCTTGAGATAGCCCGGAGCTTGAAACAAAGCAACTCCGGACCTAAAACGATTGCCAGGATATGGATTGGGTTTAGCCTGTGTTGTGTGTGCCATTTTCAGGCCCAGAGGACAATCTTTAATGCACGTGGTCCACAGCAGAAACCTTATTCTTAATTTAAGGTTTTTAATCTCTTTTATTTTACATATTTTACACCCACTGATTAAATAAATCAATGGTATTTATTTCACCGATCTCTCCTGTTGGAGGATCCAATTCCGGCTTTAGGTATGGACACTTGAACTTAGTTTTTCTTTAGATTGGAATTATTACAGGGGAAACTGAGGAATTGCTTGGTCTCGTCAAGGTTGCCCCATATACATGTCATGAACTCAGGATACCAAAACTCAAAAAGAGAACTGGAAAGCGAGAAAATAGAAGAATGGGAAACCGGAGGGTTTTCTGCTTTCTGTACATGCTAAATTACTAATCAATATCAACACAATCTCCCCGATAAGTATCGGAGCAAAACAGACTACAGCTGATACAAAGTGCAACAAATAATCTAGGTCCAGTGTTTTCTAAAAAAAAAAAAAAAATAAAATAATCTAGATCTAGTGACATTCACACAATGAACCTACAACTAAGCAACAGGAAGACGGAATTGCTCTTCTGTTAAGACGACCTTCTCTTCTTTTTCTTTACGTGATTGACACTGTCTTTGGTTTTACTACACTTTGGACAAAACCAATCCTCCTCAGGAATTTCTTCAAGGGGAGGATTACAACAGTCCAAATGCATACCGATGCCACACCCAACCGAACCGGTTTCATCACCGCATATCAGCATCACTTCTCCTCTATCGCTGGACCCGCAAACTTGGCAGGCTATGTCATTACTGCTACTGTCATCATCTGACGGTGTCAACTCATCCACTACCTCTTCTGCTTTCCTCAATAAGTTAGCGAATGATTTCTCTGCCCACTCATTAGTGTTATACAGCACATGTCTATCTAGAGGATACCCAGGTTTGCAGACATACTCCACCAAGTAATCAGCTAAAACGCAGGGTACCTCGTGTTTTAAGAACTCTTGGACCCACATGTCAACTCGTGGCATGCCCGGGCTGACAATGGCATAGTCCACTCCTGATGCAAGAAACCGGTTGTAAGGAGGAGCAGTTGCTAATATGGTGCCGTCTCCTGCCTTCACAACACGTTTCAATGTATCCTGTTTAATGGGTAGTAAAACGGAGACATATGTAAGATCAACATTATGCTAGAAGAAGATTAGTCGGAAGAAAACTCCAGTTATACCTTCTAATGGTTATTGAATCCGAAGTCGTTGGAAGTTAATTTCAACATTTGCAAAAAACATGCATGGGAAACCTGAGCCTGATTATTTTAGTAAAGAAAGCGTACCAAAGGTGGTGCAATGCATTCCCCATAGATGACAATACGCATCCCATAGAAGGCTCCATGCCCTGTTCTCTCCCTTAAGAGCCGCCACTTTCTTGGAGCCTCTAAATTAATAGCGCCATCTTCGCTGAGGCCACTCTTGTGCCATTCATAAGGTTCCTCTGCCAAAAACTTTCCTGCCTGGCTACAAGCTGTGAGATAATCCATCTTAAGAATCCACCTGCAACGAAGATGGCATTAAAATCCAATGGCTTCTGCACTACATGATAACAGCATATATTACGAACTTCCGAGGTGGACAAAAGACCCATTTTCATTCTTACAAAGGAGAATTCTTCATCAGGTAAATAGCACTAGAAAACAAAATAATCTGACCATTGAACAGGTGCCATACCTTCCCGATGCTGCTGCGGCAAAAAACTTTTCTGTCCTCTTAATTGGATCTGGAGCAATGAAGTGTGTGGCCTGGTATGACCAATTATGAGAATCTCTGCAGGTTCTTCCTTTTAGACGCCGGATAACTTGCTGATATTCCTTTCTCTGCAGTTTATGTCCACTCAGAATAAAGCACGCAGGCTCCACTTTCACCTTCTTCGGCTCCTCTCCTGCTTTTGGAAGAGTAGCATTGCTTTTACTTGCATCAATCTTTGCTGGCGGTTTATTAGACTTCGAAGGTCTTTTTCCCACTTTTCCTTTAGCATGATCTGAATTTTGATGCTTCTTTACTTGTTGATTCTCTTTTTCCAATTTCATAGATTTCTTTGACTTCATCTCTGAAAGAGTTTGGTTCTTGGCTAGTCCAGCAAAAATTGGTTCATCATTCTCTTTCTCCTCAGTGTTCCTCCCATTAGATATCTCCCCCTCTGAAACCTTATCAGACTTTGCCTTGTTAACAGGATTGACAGTCTTCGTTTTTGTCTTTGCTGGAGCCTGCTTTTTGCCCCGTCTCATATTACCCTTTACATTCTCCAAGACTGGACCATCTCCTCTTTGTGGTTCAGCAGCATTCTTGACTTCCTTTGAATTCTCATCAATGCTAGCTGCAGAATTATTTATTCCAGGAGAAACCCCTTCTGATTTCTTTTCTGTCTTCAACTTCGCTTCGTGTGATACCTCTTCATCCTTCTTTTCACTCGGATCCTTTACACAATCGTCATTTTCATCTGGAGCTTCTGTTTCATCATCCATATCAATTCTATTCCCAGTATCACCTCTAGAGTGTCCAACAATGTTTGTTTCTACATCCTCCACTGCTGCAATATTGACAGTTAAAGGAAACTTCCCAAGCTCATTCTGATCGGGGAGCTTCTCACAATCAGCTCCCTTTTGTGGAGTGGTGAGAATTCGTGTCACATCAGCTGCCTCTTTCTCTCTAGTGAGGAAAGATGCAGCATCATTTTGAGCAGCAGTGACATTCAAGTATATGGAACCTTTTTGGTTAGCAGTAGTTTTCACTTTTGATCTGGAGCCCAATGTCTTCTTGGCAACTGCCTTCTTTGCAGTTGGCCCGTTGCTTGAGTTTGCTACGTGAAGCACACCCACTTTACCAAGTGTGTCAGACTTCTCTGGCAGTGGGCCTTTGTTGTGGGGATGTGGAACCTCTTTGTCATCCAGCTGAATCTCCTGCCTAACTGTCTTCAACACCTGATGCTCAGAGTTTTGAACACCCAAATCAACTTGATCAAGACCACCAACCACGGCAGAATGTTTTAATACACCTGGAGTAGTTTGAAGCTTCTTATTTGTATTGTCACTTGGTTCTGCTGCCAAGGAAGAATTTTCAAGCAATATAGAATCTGCTGTAGAAGCTTTATTTATAAATGATGACTTGGCATTTGAATCATTGATATGCGAATCTTGTCCACTACTCAGCCTACCTGACTCATGCATAAAGCAATCATGGGTAGCAGTTGGGGAGTGGTTGTTTATCCTGGGGAAATCGCCAGCTGAAGTTACCGACTTAACCCTATCATGTTTATACTTAATAGATGGACTCCCTGGGACTCCTGGCTGTGCCTCAGAACTTTGCTGTGATTTAGGGAAAGAAAATGAGGCATCTATCTTTTGTTTCTTATTGCTTGATTGGTCTCCGGTAAGAAGCTCAGTTCTTTCTGAAGGCATTTCAGCAGGAAAGGGAAGTAGGTTGTCAGCACATTCAATTTTCTTCACAGACAAATTTGAGGGAGGCTCCTCTGATTGTACTCTAGGAGATCCTCTAACATTGCGTGTATCTCCTGAGATAATCAAAGAGGGGGATCTTTGTGGAGTTTTCCTTGAGTAACTTGTACCACTAAACTTCACATCAGAATGTGAAGGCTTAATGACTGTCCTAGGTGCAGATCCCAAGTCATTGCACATAGTTGGAGAATTCAGAATTCCCTCCTGTGCATTGGGTAGGTCAACAGAAGAAGGATCTCTTGAGGAACCAGCAACCAGAGAGCCAGGATTAGGTGACATGTGAACAGCATCAAAGGCCAACAAATCATTACTGTCTTTCCTTTTTCCAGGGGTCGCCAACACACGCTTACCATTAGCAACACTTGACAGACCTTGGAGCTCACTAGAATAGTGTGCTGTTATAGGAACTTTTTCAGCTGATTTTGGTGGATCACCGCCCTTAGGAGTTCCAATTTTCAAACTTTGAGGACTGTTATTCACATTTTGGCGACTTGACTGTTTCCTAGAGGTGCTTTCAGTTTCAGCATCATCCTCTGAGTCCCTCGCTTCAACTTCCATCATCTCCAACTCATAGCCACTGTCAAAAAAGGGTGCGAGTCAAGGAAATTAGCCAGTGTTTCTAAATGTCAGCTAAGGAATCAAATGCGGGAAAGACTATGGTGCGTGATCAATGGTTATATGGACAATGCGATCATTCACCTAATCATAGTTGTAACTCAAGAAGATTTTTTAAGTCAATCCTTTTTCAACCATCAAAGCTGATATGAGCACAACATGGTGGTGCTTGCAAGTTACAAAATAGTTTAAAATCAATATCGTGCAACACATAGTTTAATAAACTCCAAACATAAATAAAGACTGTTCCTCTCAATTTGCATCCAGATTCTTGAAGTTTGGATTGCTAAAGGCAGGTTATATAATAAAAGCCATCATATTGTCTGCCTATAGGCACATAATGCTTCATGCATTTAAGATGGATGATCCTAACTCAAAACTTCCAGCAGCGAGGATACAAAACACATCCATAGAAGATGCAGCAACACCAAAACGGCAATAGCAAAGCTGGAAATTCAAATGCCTCACCTCTTGCTATAATTATCTTCAGGAAGAAGCACCCATTCCCTAAGACTGCATAAAAGGGACAATGGTCAAACACAAAATAGAGAACACAAAGTAGTCAAACTATACACGCTCAACCTACATCAAAGTGAAAACCAGAAAAACACTAACCAGTCTTCCAACCAACGGTGGTTGACAAGCTTTATCCTCTTCAATTTAGAGGCAAGCTCGTACTTCTCACCTATACAGAGTTGGAACCAGGTTGCAGGCAGTCAAGTATACAACAGATTTAAATGGAAGAAAATAATCAAGCCGGAGTACTTACAGAGATAATAATTCATCCAAAAAAAGGCCAAAAGCATAAATAAACTCAATGATAAGATGCCTAATCGTAACGTACAGTGCATAATCAATAAGAATCTGGAACATTACTAGTAATGGCATGTGTTCCGAAGAAATAACAACATTAAGAACTGTAAACAGGCAACACTCATTGAAACGCATTTGGGAAAACAGAGTCAAAAGCGCACCTTCAAATTTGTAGGAAATGAGATGGGTAACTTTGTTTGCCACTAATGGTTTCGAAAACTGTGCACCCATCAGGCCAACCATTGTCTGTCAACAAAATACAAACCACAGTAAGCTCCTATTTTGAATTATGCAACACCTCTCTGGAAAGAGTCAATAAAATCTATAAGTGAAGGCAAAACACACAAAGCATACCATAATATCATCTCGATCCTGCCTTTGGTAACCCGTCAAGCACATAATCAGATTTTTGGCACCTGGGATTCCATTCAAATCTTTGGGAGGCCGATATATAATCTGCACAAAAGTAATGATAGTGAAAACAAGCACTAATACCATAATCATAGAACTAGTAGAAAGCCTTCACTTTTTATGTTCAATAAAGAAAGAATTTTCAACAGAAGCGAATAATCGGGTGGAGAAAGCTCACGGAAGTGGGATCCACAGGCATCCCAATATCGAAACTATGGTCAACCCATAGTCCCGTGACCAGCGTTTTCCCGTCATTTCTCGCAGCAACACATCTAGGATCATCCTACACATACATACACAATTTTTTTTTTCAAGGGAATATAAAAACCAGACGTAATTAACAACATTCCACTACTCGTATTCTTAAATCTTGATAAAAACTGGAATCAGGAACTTACATAGACGATCTTATCCACAATCACGTGAGTGCAGTCTTGGGTGTACTGAGATACATCAATCCCGCCTCCTTCAATGAGCTTCGACCGAACCTACAAATGGACAAAAACAACAACTAATGGGGTCTAAATTTCAATTAGAGAAAATTAGGGGAGTATAACTAGTTGAGATAATTAATAGGGCGGGAAAAGTGAGTGAGTGAGAGAGAGAGAGAGATAGACCTTGTTTTTGTTGAGGGGATCGAAACCAAAGAGCACGAAACGGACGCCGAGAAACGTTTTGGAAGGAGGAGAATCAGTTTCCAGCATTTGGATAGAGAACGGAGAGGAAAATGGCTATTTGAATTGAAGGGGGTACGAAGCGAGAGCCCAATAAATAAAAATGAAAAGAAATGGAAGGGTTGTGTTGTGTTGTGTTCTTTCTCTGCTGCTGCTACTACTGTGTTTTTTTGCCGAAACTTGCCGAGGAAGAGTTTGGGGGGGAAATAGTGTTTTTGGTATTTCGTATAACAGGAGGGGCAAGAGAGTGAATTACAAGAGGGAGGGAATTTTTTTTTGTTCGGTGGTTTTTTGGGTTTAATTTTTGAGACCTGGCGGGAGATGGAAATTTGTGGCTGGACTAGGTCGCTCCACGTGTCTATAGAGAGAGAGAGAGAGAGAGAGAGAGAGAGAGAGAGAGGGGATGCTTTGCTTACCCATTTCTAATGCTGCTGAGCCCGCTTTGGTCCAAATTGAAGCAACACACATCCGAATCTGAGCCCATGTGGTTCCAGCTCGTTTGATTTAGTTCAGGCCCATTCCATGATAAGAGGCCGCTCAGCCCGTTTCAAATACATCCTCCATTGATTTTTCAAATAGAATTTTTACCAGGATAAGATAAAAAGGTAAATAAGATAAATTTTGGTTTCTGGTGCATGATTCAAGTTTCAATAGATCTTCGTCAGAAATTTTTTTTTTTTATATGCTATGGGACATAGCCATATGTATTTCTCAGGTAGGTTCCTTCATTTGTTTTAAGGTGTAATTAAAAGCTCTTTTTTTTTTTTAATGTGTGTCTTGGTAGCCTATGTCCACCTCATTTGTCACATGACATAATGCCTTGGTAGTTGGGCAACTTAATTGGTGAAACTTCTAGATGCATCAATAAAGTTTACGGGACAATAATTCTGAAAATTTCTAATGCAAAGGACGAGAAAAAAAAAAAAAAAGGCCCATACCCAATCACAAGTAAAAAGTTATTCATCCGTGTATTTTTTATAAAAAAAAACATAAACTGTTTTTTTTAATCATGAAAACAACATAAACTATTCCACATTTTGACAATATTTCCCTGTTCTCCAACTATGTCAGCAAATTTATTTCAACAACCAAAAAAAATATCCTATGGGCAGCGTTGTTGCCTGTGGACTATGGCTTCCCTTGGTTTTACCAGTGGCATTTCAGTCAAACGACTATCAATAAAAAGTCAGTATTTACCCGTATAAAGTACAAACACAAGTACACAACCAACCAATTCCTTCCCTCCTCCAACAATTTTGCCTCTACCAGAAAAAAAATCCCCCGGCCGGCGAGCGAGAGTGAGAGAAAAATGGGTTGGCTTTCCCGATTCGTGGTGGCCGTGACTTTCTTGGCCGTAGGTGTTATATTCTCTCCAGAAACCTTTGGATCAAAATCGGCGAGCCAGCTATCCACCTACCTCAAACTCGCCCACCTCCTCTGCTTCGCCACCGCTTTCGGCGCCGCCCTCTGGGTCACCTTCATCGGCGGCATAATCATGTTCAAGTAAGTAATATTACTAATAACCCTTTCCCGTTTACATAACTTTCATTATCTTTCTTCTGTTCCTTTTAGAAATGGTGGTCTATTATGTGCTTTAGTGGATCCTAATCCAAAATTTGTGTGAAAAAAATCAGGAATTTACCGCGGCATCAGTTCGGTAACTTGCAAAGCAAGATGTTCCCGGCGTATTTCGCATTGGTTGGGGTTTGTTGTGCGGTTTCCGTGGCTTCATTTGGTTATCTTCATCCCTGGAAGTCTGCGTCCACTACTGAGAAGTACCAGCTCGGGTTTCTGCTCTCTTGCTTTGCTTTCAATCTCACCAATTTGTTTGTCTTCACACCCATGACCATCGAGGTATCTCCCTCTTACATACACCCCAAAAATTTGTTGCGTGCAATTTTAACATTTTTTGTGTGTTGCTGTTTCAATCTGTAGACTGCCATATGAATGTCTTGTATGCCTTTTTAACAAAATCATCGATGAAGCCAATGAAAGATACAATCTTTATTTTTTTGTCTGTTCTATGCTTTCAATGTTTTTGTTATAGTTTTCATTTTGGACTTGCAAGTTTTCTACAGCTTGGCCTAATTGTTGACATTGTCAGGCAACAAGAAGTATTATTCAAAGTCAATATTTTTTTGGGGTGAAATTTCAAGGTCAATATTAGTATTTAAGCCTCTATCCCATCAAATTTTTTAGCTTTTATGCAAAAAATATAAATCTTTATTATATTCCAAGATGGTCTGAGTTACCCTTTTCTGCATCGGAATGTTACTTACTATAGAGAAGAGTGCTGGTTTTTCTCTAAAAACTACTGCAATGCTTATCAGTTCTTTTGAATTCCAGGTGTTGTTTATCTATTCATTCTAGGTTAATTTGCGATTTTCATTATTGTGTAGATGATGAAGCAAAGGCATAAGGTAGAGCGAGAACAAAACATTGGAGAGGAAATTGGCTGGTCGAAGAACCAGGAAGTTGCAAAAAAGAATCCCAAGCTTGCTGCCATGAATAAGAAATTTGGAATGATTCATGGGTTATCATCCCTTGCCAATATCATGGCCTTTGGCAGCCTTGCAATGCACTCGTGGTACTTAGCTGGTAAGCTAAATCTGTAATTTGATGTCCTCAGGCAGCCTTGCAATGCATTCGTGGTACTTAGCTGGTGAGCTAAGCTAAATCTGTACTTGGATGAACTTCACTCGCTTGGCAATTATGTTAAGAACTATTGGTTAAATTAGTAGGACAAGGATGTATGTGGTCTGTGTCGAATATATGTAATATTGAACAATGTGTCAAGGTTAGGAAGTTGATCAGTCTTACACACTTTGAAATAAATTTCACCATTTGCGTGTTCCTTATTGTTTCTCCGCCAAGATATGTACTATTGAACATGTACCAAGGTTAATCAGTTGATCAGTCTCACACATTTCGTAATAAATTCCACAAATGCCCATTCCTTCTCTTGTATCAGGATTCTATTATTCCTACCACATTGTACACAATAACTTTTCACTAGTATTCGAGGAAGGAGAATCCAATTATCCTCTTGCTAAAAGAAGATGATCCGTATTTGGTCATATGAGGATGCAAGACTAGTTGGTTGTCCTCGAAACTCCTTAACAGGCTTTCCAATAAAGTTGCAGGGTGTTTTGAATGTCCCTTCTTGTGCTTGTTCCTGTGCCACAAGACTGAATTTTGATGACCATACGCTAGTGCCACCTACTAATTTGCTTCCCGCCAGGCTTTCTACTACCGCCTCCTTGCAAATGGGTGTTTGTATTTCCTGTTTGGTAAAGCAAAGGTGTAAGGACAGGGGAGGGGAAGTTTATGAAGGTTTTAATGTGCAAATAGTTAACCTTGAGGTGATCATATCATTAGGTATGCAATGGTTTGAACTGGATCTTTAAAATGTCTTACAAAAGAGTATTACGGTAGAGTAAACCAAAAGATGTTCAAGAGTTATCTGCAGGACGCCGTGATCGCGGACATAATCCACACCCTTCCATCGCCTCGCAGTTCTACTTCATCGGCTGTCTTTTACTCCAAGCTTACGCACTTAAATTTTATTGGGCTCCAACTTCACGACAAATCAGTAACATTAGGCGAGGATATATGGAAAATTTTGGGCTTTTGTTGGCGTATTAACTCTATTCCTTCTGGACAACTACAATTTACACATGAGAGAAACTGTCCGGTTGAAGTCCATGATGTTTTGCTCGGATGTGAACCGGGTTTAGACTGTCATGTAGTCCATAGGCAGGCCCGTACACGCCGTCCTAACAGAAAGTTTTAGGGTTATCACTCACAGCCCCGCTGTTGATGTGGGCTCTACGTAAGGAGTGGGTTGTCCCTGTGGGTGATGTCCGCAGTTTTTACCCTTTACGATACATCCACCGCGCTGTAAAATCTGAAAGAAACCGACGGCGCATTTGAACGCCAACCAAAAGTATCACTGACTAAAAAAGAGGGTAAAGCAAAGCTAAATAGAAAAGAAACAACATAAAAAAAGGCCAACCAGTTCACTGAAGTTGGATTTAAAAAAAAAAAAATAAAGCAAAGCTAGAGTTGTTTTCGTCATCAATGCTGTATTGTTTACGTTTGCACTAAAATCCAGTACTTCATTAGGTCCTACTAAAAAAAATGAGTGGATTGTTTCTTTTTTTTTTCTGATTTTTTATGTCGGATAATAGCAACATATGAGGGCTAAAGAGGTACAATAGTCAATTTCTATAAACCGTTGTGAAACATGTTGTTATTTCTTACCTAAATTGTGAAGCATGTTAAATGAAATGAAAATTATGAACACCGGACCGCAAACAACCTAATTTATCGAATTATTGTTCGCCATTTTTCGCCTTTTTCTTCTTTTCAATGATCAGGGCGGTCCTCTTAATAGCACAAACCAACTGTGCCGTCGCATTCAAAAGAAAATTGGGATATCACAGTGGTCCCTCTCCAGGATCTAAGTCTCCCACCCTCAAAGGTTGAAAGGCAATCGTACTTAAAGAAGCAACATAATCCCTTCGCGTTACATCGAGCACAAAATGACATGAAAACGACATTACACACCTCTACAACACGCATTACAGACACGATTTACACAAGTTGACGATTACAACAAAGTTCTTGTTTTTATTTTCTGGTGAACTGGCGACTAGAAGGGAAGTTCAACCACCGGTTCTAAGTGAGTAGACTATGCCTTAGTTGGATGGATAGGCTCGAAGAGCACAGCCATTTTGGACTGGGGACACCTCTTTTGTCTTCAATTGAGCTTTTTGTGAGACCAGGGCCTTTCGGGTTCGTGGGTTGTCGGGTTCCTCATTGTCCGCGGACATGTGAGTTTCCATGTCAGATTCCTACTGGCTTCCTACAGTTTGATCCCTCTATTGGATTTTTTGCTGTAAGTGAGAAAATAAATAAATGATAAGTACAAGTTTAACCCTGCATCTACCCATGACGGCAAAAGTTGGAGGAGATTCCCCAGCCGGGTCATTTACAAAAACTGGCCCCTGTAGGCGTTTGCATTTTGTGTACTTAATTTAATGCATGATCCAATCCACTTATTGAGGTATTGATTATGACTGTTTGATATTTATGGCGAGTAATGACAGATTTTTTGAAATTTTGCAAGGAAATAGTAATGTCCACAAAACCACAGCACTACTTAGCAACCAACTGGGTTGCAAATATCGTGTTCATAACACCCACGCAAGGTCTCGCTATCAAAACTTGTGCATCAATTGATTTCTTTCACGTTTTAGGCACACAAGCAACGTGGAAACTTGTTCTTTTTATAGCATAATTGCTACTAGACAAAACATAACTACTACTATAGCTCGTAATATCAAGTTAAAGTTTTACCACAATACAGGTCCTTCACAATTGGATTCGCAGTGTAAATATTTTCTATCACTGAAACTTAGTCCTCCATATAACAACTATGTCCCTCCAATAAGAACTTTGGGGAATTTTTTTCTCTTCTTTTTTAACCAATGAATAAAGAATCACTAATGCTCTGCAACCCATGTACCGGCTACCTAATACAACATTCCACTGCAAGAAGCACAATGTCCCCATGCCAATACATGGTCAATGAAACTTAATGACGTTTTGTGCTCCCAGCAGCAATATTCTTGCGGGGAGTAACATAACCACAAGCAAATGCATGTGCTGTGATGCAACAAGCCTACTGAACCGCTTGAAAGACTCCCTCCCTGTCTGTATGACGCCAGAGAAGTTGAATTGGCCTTGGCCCATGTTAAGGGATGCCACAGGACTCCCTACAAGGACACCGCCACCATTGCCGCGTGGCGAAAGAAGGGACCACCAGAACTTGCGGCGATGTTGCCTCCTGGATTTTCGGACGCGGTTTAGTTCCTGGCGGATCACATTCCTCACACATTTCAAGTAAGAATTCATATCATGATCTCTTTGAATGGTTCCTTCAGAACCATATGCAGAGCGGTCGCTAAGGATCTCTAGAGGGTGTGGTGAGTTAAAAAACACAGTCTGTGCAGCTCGGAGCTGCTTCTCAGCCTCCTCGGTTTCAGACAGTGGACAGCTTAAAAAATACAGACCACTGCCAGAGGGTAGGAGATGGTGTTGTGGTGAGAATTTCTCGTCTGGCTGAAGAATCAAAATCTCTCCCATTGGAGCGTACAACAGCCTCTGCAGAAAAATATTTATTAGCTGATATTCATGGGTAGAACTTGCATGATGTTTATAAATTATAATGAAGCTTTGAAACTTTACCTGATTATTGAGACAAGGATGATTCCGGAAGTTCCCATTAACAGCCTTAAGAAGCTCTGCAACATGATTTGGGTAACTGCAAGAAAAGGCTCGCGGTACAATGTCCCGATGCATTGTAATTGACTGGACATGACCGCGCGGCAACCCAAGCTTCTGAAGGAGACTATCCCCTCCGCACATTATTGATGGTGCACCAAACGTTACAACAGGAAGCAAGGACGAGGCTGGCACTTCACCTCTTACCAGAAGCATCAGATTTATGAGTAGTGACAAGCTTCCCCCGAGAGAATGCCCTGTGAAGCGAAATGTTGCATGCTTGCCATGTGATTTTAGATGAGCGCGCACTTCTGGCAACATCTGCTCATACATACCTTTTGCAGCCTCATAAATACCTCTATGCACGAGTACGTCTAGTCCCTGAATAAAGAAGATGAATCACATAAACAGCTTTTCCAGAATGGATATCGTTTATCATGCAAAATGTCTAAGCAAGACAGCTTTCAAGATTAGCACCAGTGTGTTGTAACATAACCATATATAACGACATACAATCTCGTTATGAACATATCTTCCGTATCATTTAAACAACCAATCATCATGTGAAAAAATTTCTCACAGAAAGTGAAGAGGAGTTGGCAAAGAAATAAGCTTACCTCAAACTCAACAGGTTCAAACAGCAGATTTGCTTGCCAAGATGCCAGTGTCTCAGATCCCTGCACATTATATAATACAGTTCCAGCTGAGAATGATGAAACACAAAGTAGATAACATAATGCAACACCAAGTAGACTTTTCCACACTGCTAAGGAACAATCACTGGGGCTATTCTTTTACAACTGATGTGCTCAACATAATATGACACATACAAAACACAAGCCGATGGTCAATAGCAACCGTGTATAAATTGAAATGTTACCTGTATTACGAAGAATCTTGTCCCCTGATCATCGTCACAGATATACCATTCACATGGCGATGAACGTGTGGAATTCAAACCATCTGCAACAGCCTGTTTAACTTCCTCCTTCGCAGCAACCACAGCTGTAACCGAGTCTGTGGTTGCCATCAAAGATACCACATCGGTATCCATCAAACTAACATTTTCAATGCTGTTTCTATTACCCCCGTCAGGTAAATCTTTTCCATCCTCAGCTCTTGAGGATTTAAATGGAAGTATGCTCTTAGTCTGACTGTGGAGGTATGAAGCCGCAGAAGCAGCTATCCCATAAGCGGCAGAGGCTGATATCCCGTTCCCCTTATTCTTATTCCGTTCCTTTCCTTCTACCTCCACCTTGGAAATTTTTGTTTCTGCTTCTTGACCTTCAGATGAGACCTGATTTTTCTCAGCTTTCATTGCCAGTTCTCTTTTGTCCACTGAGGAAGTCACGAAACGGAAACCTCGATTTTTCAAGAGATTGCCTGCCTGAAGATACCAAAGAAAAGAGGGTCATCAACCTATCTAGGCATGCCTATAAAACTAAAAATAATAGCCGCAATGGAATTCTGGAAGTGAAATTGGAAACGTTGATGGTTACTTAGTTGCACCACAAACAAGCATCATAACTATCAGACTTATATCCAATGAACATTGATGACAAGATAGTAAAAAGGTTAAAACACTTTTGACCCATCGGTGCCATTACTAAAATTTCCATCCTGAACAGCTTGATCTAAGATCTGATAGAAAGTATCATCCAGTTCAAAGACTAGACAAAAACACAGGAACAGAAGCAACAAAGCAAGAAAAACGGATCAAAGCAATCAAAATGAAAGAGAGACAAAAAAATAAAGGTGAGAATCCTATGTTACCTTCATCTTAGGAATGCAATAAGCCAAGTTGCCCAGATACGACAATTGTGCATACAGCTTGGCTTCAGCCAATGAAACCTTCTTCAGCAATCTCGAAAACGATTCCCTATCAAATTTCATTTCTTCGTCATCATAATCAACCCTACATGCGTCACACCCCACCACCTCCTCCTCCTCCTCCTCTTCCCCATCTTCATCCTCCTCCTCCTCATCCTTCACCGAAGCGACGCCGTCGCTCTCGTTCTCCAACTCCTCACCATTACTGCCCCCTTCCTTCTCCTCCTTCCACAGCGACCTCACGTGCAAAATCTTCAGCACCCAGTTCCCATTCTGCTCCTCCATCCCCTCACCGCTCAAGCCAACGTCCTCCCTTCCTCCGCCGCCGCCGCTCCTCGTCTCCCCGTTGCTCTCCACGAGCACAGCATCGTCCAATGCCAGTCCATTATAACCACTTTTCCCTCCTCTCCCGGGCCACAACGACTGCAACGGGTACCTGAACGAGAATCTCGACGGCGCCGACTTCTGGCTGGACCCACCACCAGCCGCCGCCGACGCCGACGACGACGATTTATCCCGCGCCACGGCGCTCACAGCCGCCGCACGCACCTCCACGGGCCCACCGCCCACCGCAATCGGCGGAGCTAACCCATGAATCCCTGTTTTCAAGCAGAGACCGTCCATTAACGTTTTTTTTCTTTGGTGCTCCCTTCTGTCTTTTTTTTCCCTTCCTGATTTGCTTCTTCTTCTTCTTCTTTAATTTTTTGTGCACGATTTGTTAAAATATAATAACAAAATGACAACCACGCGGGGTGGGGGGGGCTTAAAGCGACTCCGTGGGTTGAGGCGTTAACGTGCACCCACAATCTTTGAATTATCAGATCGACTTTTCTTTTGTCTTCTTTCACGTTTCCTTTCCCGTTTAGGATTCTTCTTCGCTCAAATCTAGTTAGACGGAGACGGGATAGGTAGATAGATAAAAGGAACACGAACAAACAAAAGAAATGAAAGAAAGAAAGAAAGAAATGAAGTTGTCACAGAGAAATTTGGATATAAGCAGCCCAACTAAGCAGGAAAAATTTAAACTGGCAACCAACCAAACCTTTCACGCTCTTTATGGCCTTTTTAACAACGAATTTCCTGCTCCTCTTTATAGGCCAGACTAGAATGATTATTTTATTTCATTTATTCGTCCCCTTCACTTTCCCCTGATATTTTTCTTTTTTATATATTTGACTCGAAATGTTTAGGTCATCCAGTAGAAAAACGGCTTTGTTCAATTTTAATATGACGACGCCGTTTGGAGACTTTTCACGACAGGTTTATTATTTTATTAATCTTCATAATATTTTCGTCGGCTGCTAACATGGAGTGATTGTCTGTGTCGAGTTGGTGTTTACAACTTGGGATAGCTCATCTCAGAGAGGGACACGTGGTATTTGGTCTGCAAATACACGCTGACTTTTGACAGAGTTACTGTGGATATGTTCAGAGTTTGCCACGTCGGAAGGGTACAGATGAACTACAAACCATAGCCAAGTGACGTGTCCATATTTGATTTGGATTTCTGTGCTTCTTTTCGTATATTATCCACTCATATCCCATGTAGTATGTGGGTTTTGGCTTTGCATTACACGTCTCCCTTACATATCAACCAAAAACTACCAGTGTTATGTACCACGCGCTTTGTACAACTAACACCTGTCCTTTCCTTCCTTGTTAGGCCAATATTTCCTTTTTTCTGATTTTTTGTGTTTCTTCACTCTCTCTAGTTTCTTCTTTTCAACTGTTTGTCGTGTACAGCTTGGGATCAGGGCGGGGGCAAGGATTAACTTTGAGGGTAAGAAATCGAATTTCAAACAAACTGGTTAAGATAATTAATCTCTCTTGCCAGCTGATTTGATGCAGCTAAATCGCATCTTTTGATTGTAGTTATTGGTATAGTCGTGGACAGCCAACTGCAAAATCATGGATTCTGTTATAAACAATTGGATTTGAGTAAGAGTTCATGGAGAAGAAGGAATCAAGGAGAAGAAGAAGGTTTGAGAGGAGGATGGGTTAATGGGTCTCGTTCCCGGTTGTTACACTTTTCTATTTCTTCATTTCATTATATATAATACATAGGAGGTGCCAAAGTATCACTTTGGTCCTTCAAAATGACATTCACAACATATTTATCCCATAGAATAATATATTTATAACACTCCCCCTTGAATGTCATTGTGCATTGGGTAGAATACGCTTTAGGGACATCTGCCTCATTAAAAACCTTACCAAGAAAAATCCAGTGGAATAAAAACTTGGTGAAGGGAAAAAGAGTACAGTGCGTATTCTACTCCCCCTCAGTTTGGCTTCTATTGATTGCTTGATACTCCTCCTCATTTTGGCCTCCATTATCTTCTTGATATTGTTGCATGCCGATCGTCCTTGTCAGCTTCTGGTGACGTGTATTTTGTCTGATCATATCTTCAATTGGACAGAGTTCGCAGCATAATCTTCATAATTTTGTCGTTGGAGCGTCTGTCTTGCCATCTTACTTTTTGTAGTCCCGATGATATTGCAATATCATGTGTAAAGTTGTGGTTGATGTCCGTCTCTGCTTTATGTGGACTGAATAAGGGATCTACATCTGCAAAATCAGCTTTACTCTCTTTCGGGTTTACTAGATTACACATTTGTTATTCCCCGAAGATAAGAGCAAATACATATAATGCCGATAGGCTTAAATCAAAAGCTTCAGGCTTTATGTTACAAGCAATACATATTGCACTTAGACAGGATACTCCAGGACCAGTCTAATAGCACGGTATTTGGAAACTTCTTTGGGAGTTCCAATAATAAATAAGTTTATCCATACTCAAAAAATTATGTAAAGATCAGTTCAACTCTATTTTGTAATTTCCCGGGAATTAGTTGCTTCAGGCAACTTGGATCCTTCAGGGATCTTTATGTATATATCATGACTTATGGATCCATATTAATAAATAGGCTGTAATAGCATTCACTAGATGCATTTCAAATTCTTTTCATATAATGCCAGACTTATTAACATAATTGCGTCCACCACAGGGGAGTAAATCTCCTCATAATTAAAATCAGGTCGTTCAGGTAAAACCTTGTGCAACCGTGCTTTATATCTCATTTATATTTTCTGCACAAATACCCATTTCTACGACTAATCAATTTTACACCCTCTGGTGTACGAACTACAGGTCCGAAAAATATCTCGCTTCGAGCGAGTCTAACACAGCCTTTAATTATATCTCTTTATTTTGGCCAATCATACAACGCCTACATTTGTCAAATGTAGGTTCATGATCCTCATTTTAATATTTAGCGCTATAAATTAAAATCGTATTCCGTCGACGGTTATTTCTCGTCGGTTCCATCTTATTCCTGACACTGTAATTGAGATCTCATCATACTCATTTATTTCAGGTACCTGAGTAACTTCTGGAAATTTATCAATTGTGTCAGAGAATCAACCTCTTCTGGAGGACTTTTAATTCAAACCTCTACTGGAGGTCTTATTTTCTCACTGGGGCCATCTTATCACTTTTGCTCCTTTTTCTCTATCGAGAATTTCTTTTCTTTTGGAACCGAGTATAATCCATATGGATTCATTTGCATACTTATATTGTTCTTCAGGAACATCAAAACAGGAGCATTTGCAGCTGGTATATAGTCACATATTTCAAATAAATATGTCTGGCAAATGACTTACTAATCTTCTGCAAATGAATCATTTCTTAGAACTTCAGGTTCATACTAATATTCGAGGATCAAAAATTAAATATTGATAAGTCATTTCAATAATTTCTTGATCCAGCTGCTTATTTTCTCTCCCCCTGATGTTGGGTAAAACATCAACTAATAAGCAAATATTGCTATAAATGAATCTCCAATCCCCTGTCATAGGTTTCAATTATCTTTATAATATATGGAGATACATACCCAACGTAGATTCCCAATCTTCTTTAAGGGACCAATTTCACAACCCTGTGGTGGAGCATTATATAACTCAAGGTCCGAAGATGGGAGATACTATGTATGTGACCATTAATTAATTAAATGGGGGGGGGTCTTATAACATCATGTTGGCTTGATGCACAATGTTGCTGCATATAAAATATCAATTTCTCAAGCAATAATATTTCATCAACAGTCGTGCAATCAATTGTCAATGTTCCCCCAGATTTGTTTGGGTTTATTTCCAATGATATACAGTCTCTTATTGATGAAATATCCCAGCATTATCTAGACATATAGTCTAGTAACATAAGTAGGGATATGTACCCGCAAGTGGCTTAATCATTAAAACAAGTGCGCACAATGCCAACTTGCGTCACACAATAGTCCATCTAGTCGATGCATCGTAAAAATTACCTAGATGGTTAACATCGCGGATTTATCAGTCCGCGTTTATGTTCCTGAACTATTCTCAAACTTGCTGGTGATACTAGGCCATTCTCATCTTAGGAAGGCCGTATAATAAATTTTTGCAGCAGAATAATCACATGAAAATTTATTGATTGTAAAAACTTCTGGTTTTTTTCAATCAATGACCAAATCAAATTTAGTGCATCATTATTGAACCGGGATAGCCCAACCGGTCATGCTAAACAATGAATCAATAAACCAACTTCAAGTTGGTGTCAGCTTCAGGCTGCAATGTGTGCCAGCTTCAGGCTGGTATATGTGCCAGCTTCAGGCTGGATATGATAACATGGGAAAATTATTTACCAGCTGTAAATTACATTTCTATCAGCTAACTTCCAGTTAGTCTCAGTTTCGGGCTGTGCAAACCGTGTATTTAATAACTTAAAAATATTAGCTTCAGGCTAATGCATTCCAGCTTCTGGCTGGATATGGCAATTTCCAATAACCCGAATTTTTATATAGCACAATCTAAAGAACAATGCTGGTAAACTTTTCACAACTTGTTTGTTAGCTACAACAATAGCCTTTTAATATAGAGATATTCAACATCTCAGCTCTTGCAGAGCGTAAATATTTTACTCTTCTAGAGCACGTTATACTACAATAAAACTTGTGCTCTTCCGGAGCTTAATATATACTCTTCTAGAGCGTAATAAACTTATGCTCTTCTAGAGCATATTAATCCTCTTCTCATTTTTAGGTTGTACAATCATATATTACTTATGAATAATTTTCATTCTATTAAATACGGAATATGTCACGCATTGTCTTCAGGACAAATGCCAGAGTCATTAAAACAATGGCTTCATGTTCATATTAAGAATTTAATAATAACATGCATGTAATTATAACAATTAATAATAAAGTTGAACATAAAATAACAACATTCAATATTGGCTTATACCTTCAGGGTATATTGGCATCCACACATATAATTCTCCCCCTGTGGATGTCAATTTGTGCATTGTTTTCGAAACTAATGCTTAAGGCATTCATTTATTTCGTATTCCATACTCTTCAGGAGCGTAAGCTTATGATCTTCTGGATCATAGTTGAGCTTGTGTTCATCAAAATTATTACATACAATCACATTCACTTCAGGGAATGGACCAGGGCCAATTCAACAAGATCCATAATTTTTTTATTATTGTAAGTGGGAGTTTCTGTACTAGATCATTTTAAAAATATGTATTCTTCATAAACATATTCGGATTTATGCTCTTCTGGAGCATGATAATCTTATTTCTCGATTTTTAGTTATATTGACATCCACATATATAATTCTCCCCCTGTGGATGTCAACTTGGCATGGTCTTCGGGACTAAAAACGTAAGGCATTATTCGAGAAACAATTATAAATTAATGAAAAGTAAATAAATTAGATCGCAACGCGTAATAATATAAATTGATCATAAAATAAATTGCTCCTTCAGGGTAAGCAAGTATAATTTCAATATCCATCTTCGTGATGGTCATACAATATCCATCTTCTTGATGGTTATACAGTGTCCACCTTCTGGTGGTTTATGTTTTTATTCTTAATTTTCCTTTTGAGGGATCTTCAGGATCTTTTGAACGGTAAGACTTCGAGTCTTCGTTGTATTTTCCTTTTTTGAGTCTGCTGGACTCTTATATTTAGTCTACCAGACTATTATCATATAAATTCCTGTCCTCATTTAATACCCATAACAAATTTTTTCCGGAAATTTTGAGGGTCTTAAATTCAAATATCATAATTTAATAAGGAAATGCTTAATTAAAATAAATAAGTAAGGGGCCTATAATAAATTACCCCAAGTAAAATAAATGACAGGAAATTAAATGATGGGCCTAGTACGAGCCCATATTAAGTATACAATTAAAGGCAAGGTAATTAAATATAATGGGCCCTTTTATAGCCCAATTAAAAATAAATGCCTGAAAATTAAATGCGATGGGCCTTTAGCGAACCCAATAAAATTAAATTGCAGCAAAATAAAAGCGATGGGCCTTATACGAGCCCAATTAAAAATGTAAAGAAATAGGCGGCTTAGCCGGCCATTATGGGCCTTTCATGAGCCCAAATAAAGTATAAATAAAATTAAAGGCATGAATTTAAATGCAGTGGGCCCTTTGATAGCCCAATCGGAATTTAAATAAAAACAAAAAATATGCTTACTTGATAAATCTTTCAGCAATAATATATATAATATACATTACTAATATCCGGTTACTATTCCGGTATGTATATGCCATTAGCCTTCTGGGCTTGGCGGGGAAAAACCCAAGGCGTCGGATTCCGATCGAACACTTCGGGGTTTGTCGGATCGGCCAAAAACGCTATTCACGGTTGCCAGATCGGTCAAAATTACTATTAATGGTTGCCGGAAGATTACTATTTACGGTCGTCGGAAATTTCTATTCACGGTGCCGGATCATTTTTTGCCAAGGCATCAAAATTCCGGCCAAACGCTTATGGGTTTGCCGGATTCCGACCAAAAACATTATTCACGGTTGCCCCAATCGTAATAAAAATAAGACATAAATTAAATAGAAACAAGGCATAAAATAAAATCATAAGTAAAATTAAATTAACCAATTGTTTAATTATAACCGTTTAAATTCCGGTCCGTTAGGTACGTATATGGGCCAAAGGCTCGGGATTTACCTAAAGTTTCGTTTTCGGCTCGCCGGAAATACTGTTCACGCCTTGCCGGAAACACTGTTCATGCCGAAAACACTGTTCACGCTCCTCCCAATTCAGCCAATTCCCTATTTGCTACGTCTTACCAAACAAACACACACAAGCCACGACTCCAAACAAAGTGCAAAAATCAACACATAACCACTAAGCCACCATCAAATTAATGATTTTTTTTACAATATAATCTAATATAAGTTTTGGATCCTAGGGGGCTTGCCCCCTTGCCCCTTGGATCCGCCCTTGAGTTTCTGCTTTGGGTGTGGTTTAAAGCATTGGTGGTTCACCCGAGTCGTGCAATCGAAAGAAAATGATATGAGAAAATAAGGATTTAAATGGGAAGATATAGAAAATAGAGAAAAAGTGGAAGGAAATGAAGAAAAAGGGGGGAATCGGCTTCCCTGTGTGTGGTGGCGGTCCTCTGCAACGGTGGCTTCATTGTGGTGGAAGGGAGAGAGCAAGTCACGACGTCGGTGCCGTGGAGAAGGAAGGTTCATTCGGCCTTCATCCGGTCGTCGGCGACGCGTCGAGTGGAAGATGGCGAAGGGGCTGCGGGTGGACGGCATGAAGCACGCGACCCGACTTGAGGAGGCGTGACCCGTCACGGCTGCGGCGGGCGACATGGACCACGGCGGGCTGCAGCAGGGCGGCGACGACCTCGGCTGGGCGGCGGAAGAACAGTCGGGTGAAGGCAGACCCGGCTTTGGCAGCAAACGGGTCCGGATCCGCCGTCGGGTCGACAGCCTTTGACGGCTCGTCCGACAACGAAAACGTCGGGAAGGGGCGTCGACAGGTCGGCGACAGCGAGGGGATCGTGATGGCTGTGGTGGTGTCGTGCACGGCGGCGCGAAGCCGGCGCCGGAGATGAAAACGGCCAGCCGGTATTTTTTTCTTTTTTCTTCTCCATTCACTGTTTTCTGGTCGGTTTTCGTTTGCGCCGGGTAGAGGCTAACTCGTGCTGATAACGTGTTATAAACAATTGGATTTGAGTAAGAGTTCATGGAGAATAAGGAATCAAGGAGAAGAAGAAGGTTTGAGAGGAGGATGGGTTAATGGGTCTCGTTCCCCGGTTGTTACACTTTTCTATTTCTTCATTTCATTATATATAATACATAGGAGGTGCCAAAGTATCACTTTGGTCCCTCAAAATGACATTCACAACATATTTATCCCTCGGAATAATATATTTATAACAGATTCACATTACTCCTCTGGTTTCAGTTCTTTTTGTTATTTTTCTAAGGTTTATATGTGTCTGATACACCCAAGGCCAATAAGTTATTCAATGAACAAGTCTACTGGTATAAAACAGACCTAACGTCTTACACAATTGTTTACTGGATATTAACAAATTAAACTCAAAGCATTGTTATCACAACTTTAAGGGCTTGATCCAATAAAACATGTGCCTATCTAATAGCAATTCTATTGGGGCTGACTGTAGATGTCAAATTCTCGGGCTAGTAACATATACGAGAGCGGAGGTTTTTCATTTTTTTAGTTTTTATATTCAAATATGCACAAGTGTAGCAAGCAATGCATCAGTTCTAAACTTGTCGATCTCTCGTAAAATTTAAATTTAAGGGACTTGTTAGCCGTGCATAATGTTGTATAAGCACACACTCGGCATATCTATCTGGTATGGTGCATGATCATATCTAATAGGAGACTTTTAAAATCTGAAAAATAAGGAAATTTATATGGAAGAGAGAACCTTCGATTATTATTATGCACTTTGTACAACTCGGGTAATATAGATAACTGTACGCATGTATGTACGTATATGCAGAGAATCAGACACAACACAAGTCACATCCCTAGTTCGTTTGGGGTTGTAGAAATTAGTGGATGGACATTAATTTGCCATGGTATGGGCTGCAGGTTGATTCAGATGCTAAAAGAAAGCAAAACGTGTGCGAAAAAGTTTCCTAATTAATTACGACGAGTGCTATATACTGCTGCGCCGAGCTATCGGGCACAAAATCTGGGAATCTCCTGTTATTTAATGCTTTTTGAGTTGTAGTACTGTTTTGGATGCTGAATTTAGTTGGAGTCGTGCCCATAAGGGGTATCCTTTATACTTATGTGTTTCCTGTTTCCTTGATTTGTAAGTCTTCCATCATAGCAAAAAAGGAGAAATATATAGTAGAGTTTAGACTTCACAAGAGAGGGCAAGCTGAAGAGAATTGAGATACCAGATTTTTGGTAAGACTTTGAATGGATGTACAATTAGTTGATGGGACAAATTAACCAGATTTTCATTGGAGATTCCGGTGGTTAGGAAATTTATTAGTATCTAATAAGTACTTAGCTCCATGGGGCCATTAACTTTTTAATGCCAGCGTAACCATGTCATTGGTATTACCGTATACATATTTATTTCCCGTTTAAATTTGCCTGCTTTGTTTGAAAAAGGGTGTTTTTTTGAGGTGGACGGGTCCACAACGATAATCGACTCGTTAATCACGCGGGCATTACCAAGTAGCAGTAGTACTCTAGAAAGGATCCCCCCAAGTAGTATTTTGATGCAGTGTTAGTCAAGAGGTGTTGAATGTGGTGATGATAATTAATTAGTATTAATTATACACAGGAGATCCTTTTCAATTATTAAAACATATGCTAGTAATTGCTAAATCTTTCTTTATGGCATGGTCCAACATTATTTTACAGAAAATATCTTGCTTCTTAAGGATGATAGTCTACCGCTCCAAATAAAAAAAAAAAGGGAAGAAAAGATGATAATCCACTTTAGTTCATAAAAGAACGATAATGCACCACTTGCTTGGATTGGATGGCGTAGCAGCATAAAACGAGCATAAGAATCTTTATAGCTTGTGGGGTTTAGTTTGAGATATGATTTTTTTCTCTGGAACAGGAGGAAACAAAATTCCCGATATTTTTCTTTCCTATCTGAAAAATATAACTAACAAGAAACGGGGCATAGCCATTCTAGTATCATGTTGTTTTGTTGTTCCTAAACTTATTCAGAGCTCTTGTTCGTATATAACCTTCAACAAGATAATGTAATTTATAGTAGTCTAATATATTTGTGATAACAAAACAATCAGTAAACTCTTAACTATTATCATATTAACGCGAATAAAGTGTTCAGCTAAAAGGCAGAATTAGGGAAATTTTCCAACATGATTAGTTGACGTAGACATTAAATAAAAATAAATCAGGAAATATGTATATAATTGGAAACACAACAATAAAAGTCTACCTCGGCTTGCAGTTCTTTAAAGTTTAAGAAAGCGATTAGGAAAATTGCTCCACCTTGGCACCTGACTTTTTTGTTCTTCTATAAAAAGGTCCACCTTGGCTTGCATTTCTTCCCCCAGAAGTCATAGCCTATCCACATTGACCACACTCGCATTAGGACTCTACTAAATTGGTTTTAAGGAGGCTGAGTCAGAAGTTCCAATATATGTGTTTCAGCCCAGTTTAGATCAGCCCAATAATCAATATATGTAAGATCAGTTACTGTACAGGCTTTTGCCTCTTTATGAATATAAAATGTCGGCCCAGTTTCTCGATTAAGCCCAACTGTTGGCCCTGTAGTTGCTTTGTCCTGAAAAGTTTTAACACAAGAGGTGTTGCCACCGGACGACAAGTAACCGGCACCGCCTCAACCCAGACCTAACACACTCCTGTGCTTGTCTCTCATCGATTCTTCTCGCTAATCAGAAAGAAAAAGGCAAAAAAAGGATTGATACTAAACCAAATAATTTTCAGTTACCAGAGAAGATAGCATCAATAGAAGAAGATGAACAACCCCGGTGGAGGGTCGTCCTCGAAATCTAAAGCTGGGTCCTCACAGCCTTCAGATTCCTCACTCAAGCGAAAGCGTGGAGTTTTCCAGAAAGATTGTAAGCATTTGCTTATATATTTTTGCTGTTTCGTATATTTCTATTACGGATTGCCATGTTAATGATATTTTCTCTGCTGGTTTGTTTTTTTTTTCTCATTTTGGGAAATTATTGCAGTGCAGCACATGATGTATGGCTTTGGAGATGATATTAATGTAAGTATTTTAGTCTGTTCTTACATTGTGGATTCCTGTTTCCTATTTCGTTTTTTTTTTTTTCATTTTTTTTGGATGCTTGATTGGTATGGATAGGAATTCGAAGTCCTTGTTGGGTTTTCACTGGTCTTTAGTATAGGCATACAAAGAGTAAAGACCATCAGGTGCTAGTTTGGAGCTAGAGAACATTATTTTTGCAGTAAGTTGGGGATGCGAACAAATCTTAGAAACATGGTAAGAGGCTCTTGCAAGAGATATTTTACTTGGCGAGTTAAGTTAATTGCTTAAGCCAATGCGGGTGTATTTGCTGCTTGTACTTTTAGATACCAATGGTATCTTGTCTTCTATCAGGAGGCACTTTTCCGTAGATTTCTTTTGTATCTGACACGCAGGAAATATGTCTGTAGAGGAATTTGGAAGCATTACCTTGGTTATTGATTTTTGGGCAAACTGGGAGAGGAGGGAGGGGTTGTGGTTCTGATTTGTATATTGTAGCCGATAATCTTAACGTGGCTCTAGATTGTCGCTTATTGGTGTTGATGTTTGCATTGGTTTTCCTCAATCTTGTAAAGAATTATAATTGAGTCATGGCTGAACGCATACAGAGATTTATAACATTTGTTTTGTTGCATAACCAGCCACTTCCAGAAACAGTGGCACTTGTGGAAGACGTTGTTGTGGAGTATGTCACAGATTTGGTAAGCATTCTGATATTGGTACTGGCAAATGTAAGTAAGAAGACATTGTATGTTTTATCTGTGTTTACGACCTCATTATTTCAGGCACATAAAGCCCAAGATATAGGATCGAAAAGAGGAAAGCTGTCAGTTGAGGATTTTCTGTACTTAATACGCAAGGTACTGTGACCACAACTTCTGATTATTTGCGTGGTAGAAAGAACTTTCTCATAATTTCGTAAACTATCATCATTCTGCATGAGTTCTCAACGCACATAAGAAATTACCCTATCTTTTATGTCAAATGGAAAATCATGTTGTTTAGCAATTTATAATAACAATGTGAAATGAGAGAACCTTGTGTGGTTGCTTCTGTCAAAAGAGAAGGTGGGGAAGGGTGGTAGGAACAAAAGTGCGTGCATGATCGATTAGCTTTGGAATCTTTAAACGGGCATCCTAGACTCCTTTCTAGCCTCAACTTGCCCGTATGATATCAAATACCTCTATTGTTGATCATTTTTGTTGTTAATAGTGTGGGGAGGGAAATATATATGTTCAAACTGCTTAGATATCCATTCCACTTACACTTTGCCTGACTCTTTCCCTGTTAGTGTCCTCACCTTTATTGCTTGCGAATGCAGTATGTAGACAGTTGTCATTTTTCTCCATCTATTTTATGTGGTGAAATCCGATTTTTTTGATGTTGCAGGACCTACCAAAACTCAATCGTTGTACAGAACTGTTAACAATGCAAGAGGAGCTGAAGCAAGCGAGGAAAGCTTTTGAGGTAGATGAAGAGAAGTTAGCATCAGCCGAGTGAACTTCCATCTTGACGAAGTTGTCTCAGCGGATGTTCATTCTTTGCTATTTTGTACAACAGAGGATGTTTTGTACATAATGATTGATTGGTTAAAAGTAATCCACTATTATGAAGTCAACCTTGCATTTTTTCTAGATCCTTGATATCTTAAGCTATAGTCAATTTCTGTTGTGAGGGAATGAGGATGGTGGACACCGGGAATGCTCGCTGTAGAGCTTTTACGTTCGTTAGCATATAACAATGTACATGTTTTCCATTCTTTCTTAGCCTTTCTCCCTCTGATCGAGCTCAATCACGGCTCTGTGGCATCTACTCATTGCATCAACTCTTGAAATGGGCATATTCTTTTTTAATTCCTGAATATAAAGAGTCTTTTAAGGTTACAGGCCAAGCATCCAATATCTTACACAAAAGTGGCTAGTTTGCAATGTTAGTGCGATTGACCCGAAACTGCTTCCATAGAAGCACTGTCGGCAGCTGAGACCAAGTGCAACAAAACATTGTAAAGTGAAATGAATTGCAATTTAAAGGCAAATGGAGTTAGTTTGAATTCGTATAGCACTTCTCATTAGCCATGCATTTAAGAAGCTAGAGACAATAGTCTAGCTCGATGGGCAAAAAATAGTACATTAATTCCTATGCTATTCCTAACCGGGGTGAGAAAGTCTTAAGAAGAAAACATGAAAAAAAACCTCAACGGCTTGCTAGTTTTCTATATAAAGACCATGTTACAATGAAGCATTGAATTCGAAGGACAAGAATATAATGTTGTTCCATGTCCTAGCCAAGAACTGCCTTGATCTTAGTCTTCTGGTCTTCTGTCAGTGATGTGGGGAAAAGAACCTCAAATGTGACATAAAGATCCCCTTTCTTTGTGCTAAAATGCAATGGCATTCCTTCGCCTTTGAACCTTCTTACTTCCTTTGGCTTAGTGATACCCTGGCCAAATTTGGGCATAGTTACACAAGTCATTTGATGTTTTTGTATTACCTCAAAGAGAAGAAACAATAAAAGAGGCTTAAGAGGATATGTGCTTGCTTACCTTTGTGCCAATATCTACTAAATGTTCATCAAGATGTTTGATGGTCTTCTCGAACCCAACAAGCGCTTGAACCTGATGATTAAGAAATCAGCGGAACTGGGATGATAGCTAGAGTAGAAACAAAGCATTCACACCAACAAAAGCACAAAAGAGAAAAACAAAGTAAAAGGAAGTGTGCCCATTGGCACGAAATTTACCAGTGTTATAGTGACAGTCGTATGTAGGTCATTGCCTTCCCTTCTGAAGATGTCATGGGGAGCTGTGCGAATTCGGAACTGCCAAGAAATGTGATTTTTAAGTTCAATAAGTAGTACAAAAGGAATGGTAATGAACCAAGTGTTGTAAAGAGACGTTAAAGACAAACCTTCAAATCTCCTGGTTCCCCATCGATTATAGGCTCACCATCTTCATAGAATACCACCTCCTATAATATGAAGAAACATCATTTCAAAGAGCCAAACCATAATATATCACTAGCAAAGGTTCCTTTCCTAGCAAACACCTGGACTACATCACTTAATACACAACAATTGGTAGCAATGCCAGTGGAACTAACAGGAAGAGGAAATTTCTGCATAAATGCAGCGAAGGAAGGAAGGTCTCTCTATCAGATTGTAAACTACAAATGCGTTAAGTTAATCGTGCAGTGAGCTTACCTGTCCATCTTGCATTCCTTTCTCAATATCAACTGTGAGAAAATATCCCTCCCGTACATATTTGACATTTTGGCATTGCTCACAGACCTGAAAGTACAATGAAAGAACATGTTATAAAGCATAAAATCAGCGTAGGTGACATGATCTCGAAATGAAATCAAATGATACAAGTAAAAACAGTAAAAAGTGTCTTAAATTGTAAAGAAAAGGATAGATTCAACATTCAAGGAGAGTGAAATTTTTGTTAATGTTAACTTTTTCACCAATTGCAAAAAACGTAGAGAAATGGATATCACTACATTTTCCAACAAATATATCATCATCTCACACCTGCTCAGTCATCTGCTGAAACATCCCTGGACCTATTTGCTTGTGATAGACTTCATTTCTGCAGTTACACCGCCTTTTACCTGGGGCTGGTTTAATAACGTTTTTCTCCCTCCAAACCTGATGACACCATGCCAAAGATCATATCAACCAAACCAGTATCTTTATTCAAAATTATTTTCTAATTTGCCAACAAAAGTAGCTAAGAACATATGTAATATAGATGTAGGAGCAACTCCAGCTAAGCCATTAGAAAACTGTTCTCTATTAAACAATACAGCCTATCAATGTGTCTACCCAGCACATATTGAATTCAAGAATGGCCAAGAATAAAATGCTACTCACCTTCAGCGAGCCTCCCATGTACAAGTCTTCCAGTGTTGCATCCAATTCTACAACTACATCATCACCCTTCACAACTCTCTCTTCCTCTTCCATTGGCCCCCCGCCAAAAAATCTAGGAAAAAAACCATTCAGTAAGCACAAGTATTTCTAAACCATGATGCGCAAAGGAAGAACCATACTGATAACTCAATAGAAAGTTACACTATGATAACAACTAAAACTAACAAAACATGAAGGCACAATCAGGATAACCAGTCTCCATGAATATTCTCACATTCAGATATAAAACTCAATGCTCTGATATCAGTTTGCCAGCATGAACAATTCTTTATAGACCCAAGAAAGCAACAGAGATTAAACACGAAAGAAACAATCTCATCACATCAACAACAACTAACAACAGTACATCTCTAAAACATTATTACACTAATTACAGCCCCAATTAAAGCCCACCAAAAGGGACAAAAAACTCACTGGCTGAAAATGTCTTGAATGTTCATCCCCATCCCTCCACCACCTCTGCCTCCATTCGCCATATGCTGCTTAATCCCCTCTTCTCCGTACCTATCGTATATACCCCTCTTCTCGCTATCCGATAACACCTCGTATGCTAATCATTCAACCACATTACACAAATCAAAATTCATCCACAACAAGCACCGAACATCACCTCAAAGCACAAAAGAAAAAAAAAAAACCAACCAGGGAGGATTAATTAACTAATTAAGGACTCACCATTACTAATCTCGGTAAATCGCTTATTAGCCTCTTCATTTCCAGGGTTCTTATCGGGATGGTACTTGAGTGCTAGCTTCCTGTACGCTCTTTTGATCTGCTCCTCCGATGCGCTTTTAGGCACTTGCAATATATCGTAGTAGCTCTTCCTGCAACCAAACAAATCAACCCCAATAAAACACCCATTTCCACCGAAACATATAGCTCACATTTGACAAATGCATCGTCGTTTTCGCTTTACCCTGCAACGACGGCGAGCGCGTACGACAAAGCGCACAGTAGAAAGAAGAGCTTCCCTCTGCGATTCGCCATTAAAAGATGGCCTAAATTGTAGAGAAGAGAAGAGAGAAAAAGGAAATTACGGGAGAGAATTGGATCTCTCCAGGAACTCAAAGGACTTGTTAGATTCTGTTTTGCTCCGTTTTGTTTCTAATATACAGTTTTACACTGAGACACTACGGGTCGTTGCTGAAACTGAAAAACTCTAATAGAGTTTGCCCCTTTTTCTTTTTCTTTCCGTTATGAAGAGTTTTCCCGGAAACTGGGTGGCGTGTGCTTGATGTGTTAAAAACTGGGAACTCTAAACAAAATTATTTTTATGAAAAAGGAAAAATAAAAAAACTTTGAACAACCAAAAACTGAAAAGCTTTGCAATGACTTGACCGGAGACCGAGAGAGTAGTTTGCCGAGCTTTTTTAGTTTTGCAACGTGTACTTTGTCGAAACGAACCAATGAGGGAAGTCGTGGGGTTGTTCCATCCAATGAAATCCTGCCACGTCAGAAGTGACTTCTACATGGTTGCGAGATGAGTTCGAGTAGAGGTGGGGGAAGGAATCAGGAATCTAATTCCACGTATTAAATTTACAATGGGGGTGATGTATGGACTGACCTGGTAATTTGAATCACCTGGGCCACCTTGGATTTAGACGCTCTTGATTATTTGGTGCAGGTGATTCCTATTGGATCAGAGGGACTGAAGCTACCCAAGCCTTGATGGCCCAAAATCATTTTATTTCTGCAGTACAGCCCAGAGTTCATTCCCCTACGGTCTGCAGATGCCTCCGAGAAATAGGAAGAAGTTCTTGGGCTTGGACCAAAAATATAAAATTTTGATTAGAAGCTCCAGCTCCATTCTGCCAGCAAAACGAAAATAGAAAAATGAAAAGGTCCAATATATTTCATCCAAATCCAATATCCAAATCTGGCGATTGGGCGAAATCCGGACATATGGGTAACATCAAGACATATGAGATCAGAAATCCTCTGAATTAACCAATATGGGTCTGGTCACTGGTGGTTTAACTTGTAAGCTACTTAGTTCCGCTTGATTATGCCATGCTTTTGGTTCGAGTCTGAAAATATTTATTGGGAAATTCACACAGGTGGACAACCTGTATTGGTCCCAATTAAAAAAAGAAGAAAAAAAAAAAAGAATTGCGGACAACTCCAATCAAATCGTTGTTTTCTGGTGAACTATTCAACGGCCTTAGCATATGGAAATGAGGGTACACAGAGGAGAGCGAAGTCTGATTACACAAAAAAACATGAGCAGTTGTCAACTTATTAAATGTCTGCAGTTCGTGAAATATTTAATGCCAGTATACAGAATACAGGCAACTTGGGGAGGCGATATCTGCACTCCACTATTTTATAACCACACTCCACTTTCACTTTTTAAATTACATAATGACAAAATTACCCCTATTAAAAGTTATCCTCACTTATCTGTTTTGGTTTACAAATTTTTCTTGTTTTTCTAGTAATGTAACGGCGCGAGTTTTCCTAGGTGGATAACTGTATTAAAAATATTTTGGACATGTTTATTCTTTGTCAATAATTATTAAATAATTTTCTTTTTCCAGAGAAACTTAAAACCTACATAATTTTCAATAAAAAAAATATTTCCACTAGATAATAAAACAAGAAAATGGCCTAATAAAATTATAGCATTTGTGCCCAGTAAAACAATGATTATACTTTTCCTTCGTAATCATTGTTTTGCTTTATTTTTGTTTTTAATTTCTTTTTTATTTTAATGCATCATCTATCCGCTTTATTTTTTTATAAAAAATTATCTTTCAAATTTAGAAAATGAGAAGATGATTCCAAAAAATTTTCACTCCCAACAAATAATGAAATAATTAGGGTTTTGCAGTACCTTTTTATGGACTTTGACCCAAACATAAGATGCGTAATAAATATAGAGATATAGTAATTTCTGTCCAACCATAATATTACATTTAATGAGGGTAGTTCTGTCTTTATAAAACTTAAAAAGTAGAAGTGGAGTGTGTTTATAAAATAGTGGAGCGCAGATATCGTCTCCCGGCAACTTGGTCTTGATGAGTACTACATTCAATCCCCATTTGGATTTGTTACAAAACTGTGGGTAAGGGACATATAGTAAAACTTCTTATCCTCTGCCATTTTCCATTCCCTAGAACGTACGGGGGATTTGGCGTAGTAATAGTAATGCAGTTCAAACTTCAATTGGAAAATTCTCTGCTGTGACTTTTTGTGCTGGCCAACCTCCAATTTAAGCTAATACTGGTAGTAACCTTGATTTTAATGTCGTTCCTTGTCATTGCCTCATAAATTACCTAACTATACTAGTATTCGTCAAATTAGAGATAAGAAAGTGAGTGATTTCCATGTTTGGTGAAACGACTTAATCATTGATTTTTTGGCTAGTGTTTGGAAATTAAGAAGATACGGGTGGTTACTCTTCATTTTCAAAGTATTCGAATGTGAATTTTCAATTTTGAAAAAGATAATACATTGTACCTCTTCAAATACATTTTGGATTGAGCAACAAATGGTTGGCAAACTGGAGCAAAGGGAGTTTAACCTCTTAGCGTGTTATTTGTGACTTAGGAGTTAGGGCGTACCTGAAACAAACTTTTAAAAATATGAAACTTAATTTTGATCACTCTCATACAGTCATACCTAACAAATTGGTTAAATTGTCGCTGCATTAACTTCTGCAAAGTGTGAAACTGCAACTGTTGATACAGACAGCTCTGCTAGCTAAATGAGTCGCCCAGGCCCAACCAAGTCATCGCTAAAGTGTGGTCAAACTCCAATTTCTTTTTTGGTCCAAACTTTTCTTCTTCGTGTAAAATATCCTATAGCAAAATAGACTTCTGTTTAGGCTGTACGGGTATTGCATATCTCTTTATATAACTTCTTTTAGTTTTTTGTCCTTTTCAACTTCAAGATTTGCATATGAGGCGGTTTTTTTTAGAAGCCTGCTGCAAGTAGAAATGCAAACTTGTTCCCAAATAGCTTTGTTTTCTCTTGCAAATCTGGATTTTTGTCTGTATTGTCTATCAATTATTATCACTTGAATTACTTTTTTTTCTAAAAAGAACTCTCTAGACAAGCAACTATAGTTCTGTGCAGCCATTAATGCCATTAGTAAGTGATGGTGTTAAAATTAAATTCCACGATTCCATAACTCGGGTACTGGAGATTATCTTGGCCTTCATTTTGTTATGCTGGATTATGTTCCAGTACTTCTTTCACGAGCCAGAGATTTAGATATAGATTTCGTATGGATAACAATCCCATTTATTAATACGAGTCGGAGAGAAATAAATTAGAAACACTTCGCCTTTTAATGCAAGAAACAAAACCCTTAATTCTTTTTTTTTTTTTTTAAATAAGAAACAAACCCTGTAGCGACTGTGAAAACGAATTAGCATAAAAAAAATGCAGAAGGGGGGAATCCGTCTGTCTTGGTTCATTTTCGTGTTCTTTTTAACGTCTTCCTGTTTTGATGTCTTTAATGATTGGAAACCTAACAAATTTTCAGTTACATGTAACGGTACCAAGCACGACAAGAATATCTTGTTGGATATGCAAGTACTAAAGATCCATGTTTCTTGTTTACCAAAAAAAAAAAAAAGTGATCCATGTTTATTTTACTTTTCTACTGGCCAGTAAAAAGACTCGTATATATTTGCAATTGAGAGAATAGGAACATTAAAAATGATGATTTTTCTACTGGCCGGGAGTACTTCTGTAGCAGTACAACAAACAGATTAAATCTCGCTGGTTAGTTAAAGCACAAGCTAATTAATACTCCAATAAAGGGCAACACACTTAATTTCAAAAGAATGTGAAGAGTTAAATCTTGTAAATATAGTATTAAAAACCGATCAAGGTATATGCCGAGAACAAGAAAGCAAAAAGGAATAAAGGGAACTAAATTCTAGAATAGTTGGCGCTGACTGTACACAGGTGGTTGACGATCTTGATGTGGGTATTAAAGGCAAAGAAAGGACAAGAAAGGAGTTTCTAAAAATGACGGGCCATGAGGGAAAGAAGTGAAGGATTAATGAAACAACAAGGAAGAATGGAGGGGAAGGGGAGAGATTTCCTATGGGGTACGAGGGAGGCATCAACGTGGGAGAAGCATGCTCCTTTAGGATGCTACCGTCGTTGGAGATGCCACGACTACGGTTCCTCCATTAGGTATTCGTGGCACACCCAGCAGCCACAGATACGTGCCTATCAATGTCGGCCCTACTTGTTTGCCTGTCACTCTCTTGTAAAAAGTATTCCTCCAAACAAACCTTCACACCCCTCCCTTCCTCTGTTTGATTTGCCACTATATAAATAGCACCAGTCTTACTCGACTTCCTGCTAGCTTGCTACCTCATCATTTCCCAATATACTTGTGTCTCGCTGCGAATTGGCTTTTGTGCACTCAAAGTGGCATTTTGGCATTGTTCTCATTTTGACTACTTAGAGAGAAAAGACACGCGGATGGGGAGGGCGCCTTGTTGTGAAAAAGTGGGCTTGAAGAGGGGGAGGTGGACCGCGGAAGAGGACGAGATACTAACCAAGTATATTCAAGCTAATGGGGAAGGATCTTGGAGGTCATTACCCAAGAATGCAGGTAACTTTGATCACTTTGTAAAAATGTGACTACTTGTGAATCAATTCCATGACATTCAAGTTGGACAGGACAAATTTGACAATATTCAAACCAATTACAATTTTCATGTAGTCAGTAGTTTTACAAATCAAATACCCTATACTCTTTTCTACATAATTTCATGCCTTTTTATCTTAATCACTAACTTTTTATAGTTAAAGTGCAATTTTATTTTTGAGTTTATTTTCCTTTACAACTCAGTATACAGAAAATGTGATGAGTTGTGAATAATTAAGCAACAAGTAGGTATAGTTGTGGAAAATGAAAAAGAAATGTAAGTTAATACTGAAATGAAAAATGGACTTTTAAATAGATACACAGATAGTTTTTTTTTTTTTTTGAGAATCAAATAAAGACTTTCATTTAAACAACAAGTCAGGAAAAGTCCTAACAACTTTACAAGGAAAAAAAAATCTCAGATAGTTTTAAATAGATACACAGATAGTTATCTTAATCTGTCCACTGAATCTTTGACTTTTCAGCACTGTATTAAGTAAGTTTGTTTCTTTTCTTCTTTCGCATCGAAATGAAGGATTACTTAGGTGTGGGAAGAGCTGTAGATTAAGATGGATTAACTATCTGAGAGCTGACTTGAAAAGGGGAAACATATCCACCGAAGAAGAAGAAATCATCAGCAAGTTGCATGCTTCGTTGGGAAATAGGTGAGCCTAGCTATAACGTTTCAGCCATTATGAACTGCTTTCTACGCGCTTTTGTTTTGGGTTTAACTTTGTCGCTATCATCTTTCTTTTCCATGTTGTTATTCCTTCGTTCTGTTTTTATCGCTCTCTCTTAATTTTTGATACAAATGTTTTTTTACCACTTTCTGTATAAAAACAAAAGAACAAATAAGAGACCTTTTTTTTTTTTCCAACCTGTCAACTACTTACAGTCCCAGGTAATTATTGTCTGCTAGTACGTAGATGTTAAGTTGCAAAAGTACAAGAACGAGATCCACGATCGAGGGAGAGAAGGACGAACTAGTTTTAACCTTTTCCCAAAAAAGGAAGTGAAAATACTGTGTTCCAAAAACCGTATAGAATACAATAATGTGTAATACTTGTAGATTGAAATTATGATAATCCCGTCGCTATCAGGACTCAGGTGTTCTACTTTTCGAATAATCACGTTACTCTTCTATTTTGGGGGCAGCACCGGTATTTAAATTTGAAGTATTCACCACAGCCTCCACACAAAAAAAAAAAACAAATTTCATCACGACCCCATTGATTCATGTGCTTTTATTTTCAAGTAATAATTAAAATCATTTGTAGATGACAATTTAATATTCAACTTGCTTACCGTGATGCTACTCAGAATAATTGCAATCTTGATATTGAAAATTGTCTTAAATTAGCAACACTTTTTTTTTTACAAGTATTTTCAAAGAGAACGGTATTTTTAAAAAAATAAATCTCCTCCTTGTAAGTTATACCCTTTGTACAGAAACATGACGGGTTGTGGTACTCAACCGCAGTGTATTCGTTTATTCCCAAGAAAAGAGTGAATATTGGAGAAAGAAAAAATGTCATTTTTCTCTCTTTTTCAAGTGATAAGGGCTTTTTTAAGATTTTTTAATTGTCAAGAGGTTACAGCTTAATTAGTAGTAAGATCTTTCTAGGTGTGTTTTCAAAAAAAAAAAAAAAGATCTTTCTAGGTGCATGACGGAGACGTAAAGTACCTGTTTTTTAATAGATGGGTACCCACTACAAAATTTATGTTATGTCAGCCGCCTGCTTTAGTGTTTATTATTCACTGAAGTATAATGAACATGCATGAAGTACGGTCGTTGTAACAATACTTTAATGTGTATGCGCAAAAAAAAAAAAACAATACTTTAATGTGCAATTCTCATTATAAATTTGCCCCATACAGTGTGTAAGTTATGTTTTTTTGTCTGTAAAATTATGTTATACGTGAAATCGTTGGGTGATGAATATTAGTATAAAGTTCTTTTTGCTTTTTGCACCCACCGGTCAAAGAATTTTGTCTTTTATTGCTTAATGAATTTCCCAAGCAGAATTAATTATGTTTTTTTTTTTTAATTTGCTGTTGGTAGGTGGTCTTTGATCGCCAGCTACTTACCGGGAAGAACAGACAACGAGATAAAGAACTACTGGAATTCTCATTTAAGCAGAAAAGTCTACTGCTTTAGAAGATTTGGTAATGAAAATCAGCCCTCGATCGTGGACATGGCTAAAGCCACTAGCATGCCCCCCAAGCGAAGAGGAGGTAGAACAAGTAGATGGGCTATGAAGAAAAATAAGAGCTACACCCAAAACGGTGTCAAGATACCAACAAAACGACATCCGGACCAGAATAACCCAACAGCACCACCAGCTGTGCCTCATCAGAGTAGTACCAAACCACCTGTGGAGACAGAAACCTTGTCAAGTATCACGAACGATACTTTGGGTTTGAACCCATGTGGTGAGGATAAAGAGCAAGTCATGGACATTACTCCAAGTCCCCATCAAGAACATGGAAGTGGAGGAATGTTGGGAATGATCAACCAGCAAAGTGTAATAACCCTCGGTGGTTGCTATAGTGAAGAGGTAGCAAGTGGTAATAATCCATTATTGTGCCCTAGTGTTAGCGAGCATGAAAGTGATATCTTAGGACCATTCCCTCAAGGCATTGAGGACGCGATGCTTTGTTTTAATGAGGTTATGGGGGGCGAGGAGCTGTTGGGTCCAGAATGGGATTCGGCTTTAAATGAGGAGAACCGAAATGATGTCATGGTTACTAGTCAAGTGGAGAGTGGGGTCTTAAGCCTTGAAAAAGCAACAAAAAGCGATGATCTAGACACCGGTAATTCGGGCTCAACCGGGGAGAGTACTCTTGATTGGTATTCCCCTTCTCCAATAACCACCTCTGGTTTTGATGATTCTGGGTTTGGCTGGAGCTGGGAGGATGTGATCCAAGGACAGGAATTGTGGAACGAGAAAGAAGAGATTAATGCACTATCTTCCCTATGGGAGAGCGACAATGGAGATGGGGAGAGTAAAAAACCAGGGGAGGAGGGGGAATATGATACGCAAAATGCAATGGTTGCTTGGCTTCTGTCCTGAACCCTGATGCCTCCACTAATTAATCGTTTTCGATCGTTATGTAGCTGGACAGCGTAGCTAGAGGTGTAGAGAGTATAGAGATAATGGCAAAAGCTAGTAGCTCCTGGTTTGATTTCCTGTTTGTTTGTAGAAATTGCTGGTGCCAAAGCAGTTCTTAGGTAGCAAGTACTTTTGATCACCTTTTGTGTGAATGAAATGTCTTCTTTTAGAGAGAGAAAAAAAAAAAGAAAAATTGGGGACTCCATTCAATTCTTCTTCACTTTCTGGTATACGACGATGACGCCTCTGATTGATTTTTGTCGGTGCGATGCCTTTAATTTTAGGCCTCCTAAGTCCTAACTCAAGTGTTAAATGCTATGCATGTACTGTTCGATTCTCCCTGTCGTATAAGCAAGGAGGTAATCAGATTAATTAAGAGGTAAAAAAAAAGAAAATGAACGGTAGGAAATATGAAAATCAAGAAAGACGGAGTGGAGGAAGGAAATTACTTACCTGCGAATACCAGTTGATGAGGGAACTAAAGTTGCAAATTGAAAATTTACCCCTTTTTAAAACCCTTTCTCTAAGTTTGAACTTCTAATAATTTTCCTACAAAAATATATCTTACTGTGTAACTTTGGTCAGCTTCTCACCTTTCTTGAAAAAAAAAAAAGAAAAAAAAAAAGAGTCAGCTTCTCATCTACCTATCGAAATCAGTAATTATTATTCCAACGCAATTTGCAATTAAAATTGAGAGAACCTGGCGGCATTTGCCAAGTAAAAGCTACCAAAAAAATTCCTGGGAGGACGTTAAACATAGTGATAGATGAACGCTATTTTTATGAAAAGAGGAAATAGTTTTTATTCCTGTATTAAAGTCACTTCTGTAAAGGGCTACCACCATTTCATTCACTGTCCTAACAGAATTTATTTTTTTTGCTTAGACTACTATAATTAGTTTTTTAATAGAAGACACATACACACACAAAAAGATGCTTTGAAGTGAAGTTTAAACAATTAATTAATAATTATGAGTCGGCGAAAGGTGTTTCAGGAATGGTCCATGAACTTCCTGCTAGATATATATGTGCATGCATTTTGCTGTTACCCCATGATTTTGCCAACAGTACTGGCTTGCTGTTGGAAAAAAAAAAAAACAATTAATGTATAGAATAGAAGTGTGGTCGATTAACCATCGCTAAATATTGATTGACATGATTTTTTTCCACGCTGTAGCTTCCTGCGTGGCTTGCATCATATCGCGTGCACTTCTTGGATTTGCTCACAGCTTACGTTGATGTTCCATCTCCTCCTAGTTCAACCGAGACAAAATAGCGAATAAATAAATTCAACAGTCTATACCTACTCCATGGACTTGGGGGTTCCAGTTCTGGTCGTTTCCTTTTGGTTAATTTGTCATATCGGAAAACGTTATTTTCCCGGCAGTTCACTTAAAATACATCAATAAACAATTGGTCAATGTGATTCCAAATTCTATCTTGAATTGAGACACAAAAGGTTATTTACAGATAAACTTCCGGACCGGAGGACAGCTTGTTCAGGTGGTCGGGCCAGTTATAAAAGCAGTAGTTAGTTCTACAATCAATTACACTCCCTAGTGACAAAGACAAACAAATACTAATAGGTTGTGTGTGGTAATGACAATGTGAGGGCGTAGGGACGTGAGGCTAGCTTATAGCTAGGATGCATATATGGCGTCCGAGGATGTCGTTTTTTTTTTCTTTCCTTTTCTTTTGTACTAGAAGAAGGGGCTAGCTAAGAAATGCCGCCTATGGTGAGTACGGAAAACCCCAAGTGTCGGTTCGATCGAAATGAGACTCCTACTGTATGTCGAAGTAAAGGAGCAACATTACGATCATTGGGGGCTCGATATTGGAATGTAACTTGGAGAAGGACCACAGGTAATAATGTCAATGGTAGTCTATGTACAATTTTGGACATTTTTGGTTGCTTGAGATTGAGGAGGTGGCACTCGATATGAAGTTTCTAATGTCTCGAGCTTGGACTAGGCTTTGATTTTACCTTAGAGTTATGTGCACCTCACAATTATGTTATTTTACAAATTAGTTTCAATAATATATATATTTACAGTCTCTGTTTCAATAGCACCGAGTTATCGAAAGAAACAGGAAGGATTTGATTAGTAAATGAAGCATATGCATGAACGAAGAATGCTCATTTTCTAAAGAAAAAAGCACTAATTTTGCGTTCTCGGCTTCTAGGAGTACTATCACACTTTGTCCAACCCTCACTGGGCTGTCTTAATATTCTGCATTAAGACTAATTAGGTGGTACACAATCCCACAAACAAATGCAACTTTGGTCATTTTGGCTGCAATCTCATCCTGATAAGAACAAAAGAATTACCAGATATAATTATTTCTAAACATTAAGTATAGAATTAGAAACTACCCTTATGCAACCAATTATAATACAAGGGGGAATCATGAACTCTCAAAAAGAATAATCTTTGGCAATGTTTAGTTGCTTGTTTTTCAATTGCTTCTTAATTTCGTACGGTCAATTATTTGATTGGATTGGTGAAGATATGCTACTAATTATATACAAAGACTGATTAGCACTGTTCAAAATATCAATTTCAATTTTCAATCGTAGAAGATACCTATAGATGCGTTGTCGTGCTGATTCATACTTCATATCGAGGTTATTTCGTTTTCCTCCAATTAAGAATGGACCATGGAGTTCTACCAAAATGACGTGAGGTCAAGCCTGATGTGACACTCGTTTCTGGAAAACGTATCAATCTTTCACTGGTTGCTCCACTGCTAACTAAATATTGATCGATCATCCCCGTACTACTAAGCCACCCACCCAATTTATGAAATGACACGCAAATTCCACACATTTGGGAACTAGCTTGGGATCCTCTCTTCTATATCTAGCTACAGAAATTTGCTTGTTACACTTTCAGGTGAAAAACGCAACCTAGATAACTGGCATTTTTTTAAAAAAATTTTAGGAACATACATAGTACTCCATAGTACTCGTATATTTAATTCCACCGAAGAGACATATAGTACTATGGTCCTCGTATAATTAATTCCACCGAAGAGGAATATTGTAGGTCGGGAAACTAAGGTTTAATGAGTGGAACATTGATGGCTATAGAGGCAAAGGGTAATACTACTCCAAGGTTCAATACAGCATCAATATTGCTCGGCCTGGGCAGCCCACAAAAGGGAAGGAGAAACGGAAAACATGGTATTGCATATGGCTGCATTTATAACATTGTGGCTGGCACCACGGTTATTACATTCTTCCTTTGAAATTTTTGTGATGATGCATGACAGTATATGAAATAACCCACCACCCGTACTAGAGGACGAAGACCCCCCAAGTTGTGTCACGTAACGTCATTTCAAGATTACTTGCCAATTCTAGTAGAAATGGGTGTATAGCAATTGTAACAAAAAAACATGTCGAAACAACACACAGATAACTGCAGCCGTACACTAAAATAATAAAAACTCAAAGTACAACAAATACTGATAATATGTTAATTAATCACTACAATTTTTTCAAGAAAGGTATTGCAGTTAACCTCGTAGAAAAATAGCCATTGCAGTGGACTGTCATTGGCCTCCAATCGTTATGGTTGGCAACCGCTCACTGTCACTGAGTGTCAATATATTGTCACACCATTTGCTTGCAAACCTAGCAGGGGGCGGAATTCCCTATGGAACCCTCTAGAATTCACTTGTGGACAAGCACATGCAGACCTTCAGTGGGGGACATGAGTGCCTGACATGGGCAGACACTCAGTGGGGTACAATCATGGGCAGCATGTGCAAGCACTCACTTGTGGGCAAGCGTGGGCAGACATTCTCCCAAAGATGACAGGCATGGGCAGACGCTCCTGGGCAGACCTACAAGCCTTGTCTCCACCGTTAGATCGTGGGGAGCTTTAGAGCGCCGATCCTAACCGTCCGTTGGGGGGCGGGTTTTGCTATATAAAGGGGAAGGCTCCTCCTCTGTAATCATTCATTCTTTTGTACACACAATTGTGCTTTGTATACTTGAGATAAGTAATACAATCAGTTTATTCCTTCCAAACACTTGCTTTCCTTTTGGTTGCCTTGAGCTGGTTCTTTTACCAAGCTCCATTGTGAAGGTTAAGGCTGACTTAGGCGTGAGTTTGAGTGAGAGTTGCCTAAGGCCGCACGGACTAACATCCCAAAATTCTAAGTCCGTG
>JAKUCV010003503.1:75639-95121 GCA_028386065.3 Turnera subulata | reverse complement strand
TGAGTTTGTTGAAGCCATACCATGAAGACGAGGAAGACCAAGACCGAGGACAGTCCAAGAGAGCACCAATATCAGTCACTACCTCCTTCGACAAGGAAATTGAGGACATTCTCTCGTGGCGCCCTATCTCTGTGCGGGGCAGGAACGAGAACTATGTGGAGTACTTAGTTCATTGGAAGGGACTTCCAGAGAGTGAGGCCTCATGGGAGCGAGACCGGGACCTGTGGCAATTCGAAGACAAGATCAAGGAGTTCCAGGTCATGCTCGCCACGAGGGCGTTGGCGAAATAGGTGGGGGAGAATGTCACACCATTTGCTTGCAAACCTAGCAGGGGGCGGAATTCCCTATGGAACCCTCTAGAATCCACTTGTGGACAAGCACATGCAGACCTTCAGTGGGGGACAAGAGTGCCTGACATGGGCAGACACTCAGTGGGGTACAATCATGGGCAGCATGTGCAAGCACTCACTTGTGGGCAAGCGTGGGCAGACATTCTCCCAAAGATGACAGGCATGGGCAGACGCTCCTGGGCAGACCTACAAGCCTTGTCTCCACCGTTAGATCGTGGGGAGCTTTAGAGGGCCGATCCTAGCCGTCCGTTGGGGGGCAGGTTTTGCTATATAAAGGGGAAGGCTCCTCCTCTGTAATCATTCATTCTTTTGTACACACAATTGTGCTTTGTATACTTGAGATAAGTAATACAATCAGTTTATTCCTTCCAAACACTTGCTTTCCTTTTGGTTGCCTTGAGCTGGTTCTTTTACCAAGCTCCATTGTGAAGGTTAAGGCTGACTTAGGCGTGAGTTTGAGTGAGAGTTGCCTAAGGCCGCACGGACTAACATCCCAAAATTCTAAGTCCGTGACAATATAGCCTTAAATGGCCACCCCCAATTGTATCGTTAATGATTGAAGATGTACAGGGGGGAAGCAGTAAAAACGTAGAAATGTACTCCGTTTGAAGGCTATCAGTCATACTATATCATGTAGTACGTTTCAAGTAATTTCCATGGTTCGTTGCATGAGACTCGAATCAAGTGTTGTTCTAACTATATATGGTTTACTACACAATTTTTTCTGCCAGTGTTGTATTCCGATGGTATTTAATGGCCAGCGCACATTTTCCGGCCATTTATTACGATGGGCGCCTACACCGTTGCAGAGTTTATCCTCCTCCACCTTAGCTCAGGAAAAAGCCTCCAGACGCGGGACATGTCCAATGAAGGGGCCGGAGTTACAATTGTCAGTCCTTTGACGACATATGATGTACTAATTATTATCGTCAAGCCACATCGCATTGAACGATGTTTCTCCATATTAGTTTAGTGGAAAAAGAAAAATCATCTCTACATCCCGCACGCTTAATTGATTGTTTTATTATGGATAGGCATAGGCCAGACTAGTTGCAGGGTGGGATTTTGGGAGGACCCTCGAATCCGGAGGAAAATGTTAATGCCATGAGCGTTTGGTTGCTCCAGTAGACTGAGTTCCTGGCTGAAACACGCGGAAGAGTCCCTTTTCCTCTCCATTTTTTTTTTGGTCATGAAGATGTGCTTCCACTAAAACCAATCAGATCAAAATACATTTGAGTGAGGGGGCTAATTAGCAAAATGTCTACTATAGAGTTAGGAGGGCTAGAGCCCAAAATATGGCTATATGCGCAGTGAGCAAGTGACCTGTTTACAAAACTTATAATTTGAGTTCCATGATTTGATTTTCCTCTCCTCTTTTGGGGAACATCACAAGCACACAGCTTTGGAGGGAACAGAAAGCAACTTCACTACGTACCGAAGGCCTTGTTTAACATAAAACATGTATAGTTCACAAAGGAAAAAAAAAAGAAAAGAAAAACCCATAAAGGTACATAAAAACGAATGGAAAATGTCAGCTCAAGCCAAGCATGAAAAATTTGTTTAGTTCTTTACAATTTCTTTTACTATTAGAAATGTTAAAATTTGAAAAATCATATTTCTCCTCCAGAAAAAGATGATTCATATAATTAGAAAGGGGGGAAATGTTTAAAATCACAAAAAAGAATAAAAAACCTACATCTGATGCTATTAAGTGAGAGTTAAATTTTACTTTTCCATAATAAAAAGTAATATTCATTTTATAAATATACGTTATTCATGAACTAAGAAAATTTTAAAAATACAGATTTAGAGACGAACATGCCTAGTTTCATCTTAGGCCGAGTCCACACAACAAAATCTCCTCGAAACATGGGCCAAGGAATCTGCGGGTAAGAACTTTGCGATCCTGTCCACCTCGGGCCTCTAGTTCATACTAATATACATGATATGAAAACGTAAGCCCAAGAGCAGGCACAGCGAGCAAAACGCGGTCGTTCCTCTTTTAACTTGGCCATCGATCGCTCTTCCCCAGCTTGTCTGTACGGCGCGAGAACTTCAAAATGCTGAAGCTGAAGGCGGCAGTACCTCGAGCTTCTTCTCTACTGCATTTCTTCACCGGTAAGAACCGTTACCGACAAAAACAAAACCCTAGGCCCACCTTGGACACCAAGCATTTTACTTAATACACTCCTTCTGTTGTTTTTCTGCTCCAGCAACGAGAATCTGTCTTGTAACCGGTTTTATTTTTCCTATTGAACAGGCGAACGCGGCGTTGCTCCTCTACCTTTTAAACTCATCACGCTTGAAAGGTAACTCTTGAAGCTTATTTTTCTACGGTATTTTTTATTTTTGGTTAAAGCGTCCCGTTTCGATTCCTTGGTCTGTGTAGTTGGTTGGAAGATTTGGCAGATGCTTTTATGCCTTTGTTGTGTTTGATGCAGTGTCCGTGTTCTAGGATAACGCAATAAATGGAACTTTACATTATAGTTTGTGTGGTTGAACTGTAGTTTGATCTTCTTAATGTTCTATGTCTGCGATATTAACTGATCAAAAGCATTGGTTTTTAACGTAACTGTCATTCTCGTGATAACTTTTCCGTTTTGGGTGCAAGCAATGTTTTGTTATGGTGCAGCCATAATTACCAAGTTGAATAGTTGAGTTATGGGAACTTATGGTCATTGCTGCCATTTATATGCGTACGCTATGGTTGACAACTAGTTGAGTTATGGGAATTTATGGTCATGCCTTATAAAGATAATGGCTACTGCATAACAACTTGACGGAATGTTTTAATTGCTTTGACTGTTATCCCAGGGGGTTGCAGTTCTCATTTTGTATTGGTCGGTTGGTTTTTCATTGTGTTACTTCACATGTATATGTGTATATATATATGTCTTGGTTTTACTCTGTCTTCTGGTTGCTTGGTTCTTGCCGCCTAGTTCTTTGGTTTTTATCCTTTTCTTCTGTTATAACAAAACTACGATAAAATGATTAAAGTACCATGACTTGATCCTGCTATTCAGGGCTTGGTTTCCTGAGTTCGATGTGCATTATTCATTGATTTCAGTCTTTCCACTTGTTACTATAGATTGACATCGGATATTGAATTCCATTAGTTATTGGTCATTCATGCAGTTGATTTCTTAAATATGTTATACTGTAATTCAATAATAGATTGGGTCTGTTTCTGTCTTCCAAGTCTTTTTCATTCATTTATTAGGAGCTCAAAGGAGGAGCTAATTACTGAGTCTAAACTTGAGAACTCTTTATACTTAAAGGTGTTGTTCATTATTGTGAGATATGACGTTTGTCCCTGGATGGTAGGTCTTATGCTACAAGATCATTCTCCAGCTTCCAATTAAATGGGATTGAGAGCCCAAAGCAGTCTGCAGAATTTTTGTCTGAGTCTGACGAAGAAGATGAATTCTCAGAATTGGGTCGTCCCCTGCGACAAGGTCGTAGAATACCAAAGTTGATGACAGAGAAACGTGAGCACTTTCAGCTTCAGGTCTGTATATCATCCTTTATCTGAATTCACTATCTATGTCTTACCAAGGTATTTGAAACAGTTAGCCAATTCCGCGTACTTGTCTTATGAGTAAGCTCTGCCCATTATTTGTTTATTTTCATTTTTTGATATGCCAATCCTACTGCAGTCCCAAAGCCCTCTAGATCACCTAATACGCAGCATTGCTATTTGGACCCAGAACCTCCTACTCCCTAGGCCACAAGGCCTAGTGGAAGTGCCACTAGACCAAGCGATCACTCTCTATAACGTTTAACTTCTTGTAAAATTCCGGTTAAACCTTCAATAGATACTGTCTGACATTATTTGATCGTATCAACAGAAAGCTGTTAATACCAGACAAGCTTCTTCTTCATCACCTGTTCCTTTAGATATCAAGAAGACGCTTATGGATGCACTCCTAAAAGCCGAACAAGCTGCAGCTCCACAGGTCAAACACAAGAAAAAATCAGATATCTTTGAACCTAGTCCCGGTAACAAAACCGGATCCAGCTTGAAGAGTACTTCCGTTACTATTGTGAATGTACCTTCTATAATCGAACTTCCTGAGTTGAAAGAGGCAATGTCAAGTTTTGGGAATATTTCAAATGCTTCCATGAGGCCTGTTCCCAATGGACTTGATTGTTGTGATATTGAATTTGAGGTAGATGTTGAATTTTATGACAAGTCCAAGCTTTTCATATTTTTTGTAATCTTTCTTTCTCTGGACGTATATTTTCTAATGAAGCTATGCATGTTCTAAAGAGTGTAGGATCAAAGAGTAAAGCTCTATCAGTTGGTAGGATTACAGTGTGCAACTTCAATCTTTCAATCCGTCCTCTGGGTCCCCAAACCATTGTTACCATAAGAATTGGTAACATCAGTCCAGCAACTGCTAAGTCTGCAATACACTCCCTGTGTATGTCATGTGGTTCTTTCGAGGGGCTTGCGAGGACCAAGGAGGATTCAGTGGATGCCTTATTTAGTGTGGAAAGCAAATCAGATAGGCAGGGGATACTAAGAAAGTAAGTAAATCACTGAATCACCAAGACCTGCTGTCTGGCTTTTCCGCCACTCAAATAATTAGCATGCAATACTATCTGCTACTTATGCATTTTACGATGAGGTGCTAATGCTAATTATGGGCCCGCCCAGTTGGGTTTTATCTTTTCGTAAGCCTCTTTTATATTTACCTTATTAGCAAGGAAGAGTTTCTTTTTAAGTGTTTAACTTTCTTCTGGGACATTTCAATTTGAGATACAAGTTCAAGTTTGAGTTATCCAGGAATGAATTAGTTATTTGCCTTATAGAGATGTTATTTGTTCAATTTTTTGGTGAAGCTTGTTCCAATTTCTTTATTACCTGGCATTACTTTCTCTTGAGATTAACAAAGTAAGCCTACCGGTGAACTACAAAAACCTGGAACCGCTGCCAGGGTTTCCGCCACTCACATAGTTGGCATACATTACTATCTGAGGCTTGCGCATTTCTTGATCGGGTGCAGATGCAGCGGGGTTATCTCTTGTCACAAGCAATTTTCTTTATATTCTTGAGAGTAATACTTTCTTTTAGTTATGAGCTTTGTTCTGTCGCAATGCATGATATCCAAGATGTACTTATTTGCTACTAATTTCATCTGTTTAAGTTTCTGATGTAGTTTTTAAGTATGTTTCTGTACGCTGCTGCCTTCTCTTGATGCATCATTTCATTCATCTCCTGACGTGCCACATTTCTCTTTGTTGTCAGATTGAACAATACAACCATGGACGGGAGCAAATGGCACGCTAATCCGCTAACCACACCATCTTTGCCCCAGCCGACGGCTGATGAGAATGCTAAACTGCACTCGGGGTTGAAAGTCATTGGTCATTTAAAGGACCTGGAAAGATATAATACTGCATTGCGTGTGTGTGCACAGGACCTCGAGAATCTGCATCAATCCATCCTGCATCTTGAATATAACCCTGTCACAGCAAGTAGTAATCTTTCCAGCACTGACTGAAACAATGGTAACCTGAGGCATACTGTCCGGCCACAAGTTCTTTGGTTTTCGGAAGAAACGATTTCTAGAACAGAATTCTTGACCTTTTGATGTCAGACAGAAATGCAAATGTACACCCAAAAGGGGCAGGTCTCAGTCTCACACACTGTTTTACCTGAATGTACGTTGTAAAAATTAACAACATTCAAGTTGGGGTTAGAAATGGAAGATATCAAGAAGCGAACTCCTGATATAGGTAGTCTCCATTTTCTGTCAAAATATCTGAGCCAACGTTGCCAATTAGAATCGTTAGACTCTGGAGTTGCGATGTCATAGGCGCACTCCGTGCTTGTAGTCGAGGTATAATGCGTTTGCTTTTTCCCTCGATTTTTTAAAAATAAGATAAAAAAAATGAAAATCAGATTTTTCCTTTTTTTAACTACAGCAATAGAAAAATCTGGTATGTTGCTGGATTTGAAATCAAAGGAAATGCTATCTCCATGACTCCCAGCCGTGGGCAACCGCGGAACCGCCCCGGCGTCCCCTTTACGTAACTATGAATCCAGTCGGTGTAACTAGAACGTATCCAAATTTTGAAGGGTTCAAGTTCAATGATCATCCTCCCCTACGTATCTCTGTTATTATTTTTTTTTTCTTTTGAGAAGCTTCTTTTGCTGGTTGGTTGATTTAGACTTGAAGCAAAAGCGTCAGTGCGCCCCCAATAGTCCACCCTCCACAACACCTCAACCTCTCACGGGTCGCCACGTCATCAAAACATCGTCACCCCCGTTTTGATTTCTGGCGTTCGTCCACCGTGGACGTCTAGAAACAGAACACGGTTCAACCCTCTGAACGATCTAGCAACTCTTATCGCCACGTGTCGCAATAAGAATTTTAAACGACCAAAAGCCCACGGTAAAAGCATGCAGATCACCGTTGGCTAACATCTCCTCTAAAAATCCTACAACTTATATATATTGGGTACACCCCTATTTTGTTCCATTTAAACTGGGAAAGAAAAAAGAAAAAAACTCGGAGAAAGCAAAGCAAAGGAAGAGAAATGGGGAAGTATAATCAGATCTGGATAGCGTTTGGTACTCTGGCCTTGTTAGCCGTATCAGCTCTGGCAGACGATGTCGTTGTACTAACGGAAGATAACTTCGAAAAGGAAGTCGGCCAAGACAGAGGCGCTCTCATCGAGTTCTACGCTCCCTGGTAAACCTTTTTTTTCACTGTTTTGAGTTGTTAATTTTGATGATTTACTGTTTTCACTAGCCGATCGCTGTTAGTTTACACATTGTAGATCTGGTTGCTCAGTTTCGCTTGATCGTTTTGACTGCGTGTTCATGAGATAGCTTGCTTGCTTGTGTATGTTTTGGTCTAGATTTAGTTGCACGAAGTTTCATGAATCTACTCTAGTGGATGGATTTTGATGGCGATTATTGTTTCAATATGAAATTTGGATCCAGTAGAGTATTTATTTGAGTTTGCGTGCCATGTTAGGAACAAGAAATGAGTAGCGAAAGTCAACGCATAGTGCTTTCCTGATTTTTCATTTGAACTTAACGTTGATCAAAGCTAACCGGGGCGAGACTTGATTCTCTTTTGGAATTGACAGGTGTGGACACTGTAAAAAGCTAGCGCCGGAATACGAGAAGCTTGGATCAAGCTTTAAGAAGGCAAAGTCTGTTTTAATCGGAAAGGTCACCTCCTTACTGTCCATCTCCATTGATTACGCTTTGTTTTTTTTGTTTGCTTTTGTTGCGGGAGCAAAGCTGTCTGGTTTTGTTAATAACTTTCTTTATGATTTGTTGACAAGTGTGTTGATGTTTGTAGGTGGACTGTGACGAGCACAAGAGCTTATGCAGTAAATATGGGGTATCTGGGTACCCGACTATTCAGTGGTTCGCTAAAGGATCTCTGGAACCCAAAAAGTGAGAATTTGCTCAAACTTCAAGCTTTTCCATGTCATGTTGGGGCTTGAAAAACTCTGTTTTCCTCTTTGTGCTGTAATATTGTACTATGATTCATTGGAAGTGATTCTGTTTTGTTTGTAGGTATGAAGGCCCTCGTAGCGCGGAAGCTCTTGCTGATTTTGTGAATAATGAAGGAGGTATGCTTCTTCTTTGTTAGCCTTAATGGTACTTTGATATCAGTAGGTTCGTCAAAGTAAATGCTCAATTTATTGATGAGTTATGGTAGCCGAATGTGTATGTCATTTAGTAGATATTGGATTAGTTGGATGTCATGCATCTATGTTTAGTAAGCTAGCAGATTTCGTTTTGTATGAACACTTGGGGGTTGGTTGGAGGAAGGCTGCCTATTCTGAATTTCTGATGCTATTGCAATTGAACTTGATCTAGCAAAATTCCCCTCCCGTTCCGTTGTCTTGGTTGTTTGAAATCCATGTCCTTTAATTGATGGAGTCTTAATGCATTGAGTGGGTGTAACTGTATGATAGGTCTTCTGGATCTGTTGATTTTGATGATGTGATTCAAACAATGTCAGTGCCTTTGTGTTGTTCGTTATTTTCACAATTTGAGTCTGAAAGTATTGGCTTCTAGATCAAAAGATTTTTGCCAGCCACAAACATTCCGATTTCATTATTTCTAATAGCAGTTTATTCCATGCCCTTTACTGCGTGGTTATGTACGTGCTGGTTTAAGTTAGCTGAACTTCTTCATTGAACCTTGTTTTTGCAGGGACCAGTGTAAAGATAGCTGCAGCCCCATCAAGTGTAGTGGTGCTTACATCTGATAATTTTAATGAGATTGTCCTGGATGAAACCAAAGATGTCTTGGTTGAGTTTTATGCACCTTGGTATGTAGTGCCATATAATAACAAATACAGAAGCTTTACTTTTAATGCTTTGATTGTCCTTTTATGTCAACCTTTTGATAATGTCTTTTTGTTCTAATTTGAAAATTGTACTTCTACCAGGTGCGGCCATTGCAAAAATCTCGCTCCTGTATGTTTACCTCCTTTTTTCCTTTTACTGCTGCTTTCTTTCCGTATTATTGTTGCCTGCATGTGCGCATGCACTCGTATCTGCTGAGATCTTTCTTGCACTGTAGTAATTTGATTTTCTCATTTTACTGATGCAGACCTATGAAAAGGTGGCTACAGCATTTAAACTAGAGGAAGATGTTGTGATTGCCAATCTAGATGCTGATAACTATAGAGATCTAGCTGAAAAGTAAGGAAAAATACACCCTAGATTTGTCTGTCTGATGAATAGACTTCTCTCTCAATATCATGAAATTGTTGAAACTAATGTCGATGCATAATTGTATGCAGGTACGGAGTGAGTGGATACCCTACATTGAAATTCTTTCCCAAAAACAACAAAGCTGGTGAAGACTATGAAGGTGGTAGGGATTTAGATGATTTTGTGAGTTTCATTAATGAAAAGAGTGGTACTAGCCGCGACGGAAAAGGCCAGCTCACATCTAAGGTCACTACATTAAATAACTTCTGCATTTGGCCTTCTCTCCTTGCCCTCTTTCTCTCTCTTGTTCTACCTCTCGCATGGATCTTTTTTTTTCAGTTAATAACTACGTCCTTTAATAGGCTGGTATTGTTGAAAGTCTGGATACGTTGGTAAAAGAATTTGTAGCTGCTGGTAATGATGAGAAGAAAGCAGTCCTCTCCCGAATTGAAGAGGAAGCCGATAAACTAAAGGGATCTGCTGCTAGGTACTGAGTGACACTAGTGCAGTTTGCATACCTTTTAATTGCCGTCGATTCACCATGGCCTCGAGTATCTGCTATGTTGTGTCTCTCAAAAGGCCCCAAGAGTTCAATTTTTTTTTTCTGTCAGATTGACTCGTCCTGGTATGTGTTGTGTTGGCCTTGAATATTACTAATATATGCTTCCTGTGTTTAGGCATGGAAAGATTTATAAGAAAGCTGCTAAAAGTTGCATGGAGAAAGGTGCTGATTATGCCCAGAAGGAGATACTGCGATTGCAGCGCATGCTTGAAAAGGTAACTTCAATAGATTGGTGGATTTGTGTAACTTAATCAATAATAAGATCTACTTGCATGTAGTAACTTCCATATGTGATGGTTATGATGGTCTGATTACTTCTTTCTTTCATGGTTAATGGTGCAGTCAATCAGCCCGGCGAAGGCAGATGAATTCACTCTCAAGAAGAATATCCTGTCAACATTCGTTTGATCTTGTGGATTCTTGTATTACCCCATCTGTATTTGGGTGTTCATCACCATCCAATTTACTGGGGTTTAGCTTCTCTCAGCGAAACACATCTCATGTTTATTCTGAAATTAGCTGAGCTAGGATTCTCAGAGGGATTATCTTTAGGCTTCAATATCAGCGGCGCTTGTGCTGCGCTTTCAAACTTTTTGGAGAACGCAATCTAGCAAGTGCGGATGATTTGCTTACGTTCCTTTACATTTGTACTCCAATGTAAAGGGACGTGAATTTCAGGGTAAAGAGAAAGAGATGAGCTACTTTGCACTAGAATTTACGCCTGCCAATACGAATGTTCAATAAGATCTAAATTAGTACGGGGTTATGATGGAATAGAGTGATGTGATATCAATATCAATAAAAGTGAAACGGAAAGGAAACTTGTAGAAACTATTCTCGTTAAGTCTATCTGGAATCATATGTTCATTGTTAGCCATATTTTGCGTTCTACTTATGTGTATGGTTTAAGGTTGTAACTTGTAAAGGTAGATGACCTTAAGCCTATCCTTTGGACATATGAAATATGTAATTTTTCAGAGCGGACATACGGGGTCGAGCAAGCCTGATACATTTATTCTCTAGTCAGCAAAGTCGATCTCTTTGCTGTCTTGTAAGTGTTACCAAGATGGATTTTGCCACGAGACTAAGAAATCCTCATACCTGACTACCGCTATGGTCTAGGATGCACCAATGCTAGTGGTCAGATTTACATGCTATGAAACCGTTATGGCTTTACATACTCGGGGGTGACTACCGCTATGGTCTAGGATGCACCAATGCTAGTGGTCAGATTTACATGCTATGAAACCGTTATGGCTTTACATACTCGGGGGATGACTAAAAACCTGAATATACCTGGCATGTGCAGCAGCGCACCACACAAGATGCCCGGTGAATCCATAAAACGATAAAACCAATCCAGCACTGAAAACCCAAAGCCTGCCAGGGAAGTTGACAACTACTTGAGACTTACAAGTTACACACTAGTTGAGCGATCAGATGCAGAAAATTAGGCAGACTATCCAGTCATCCCATTTCAGATATATTCAATATAGCAGCACATAATATACAAGATAATATCAGAATTCTCCAAACCCCTTCCAGAAATATCTCTAACCACCGCACTCATCAGCTTTTACATTCATATTTAACATTCTACATGATTTTTCTCCATTAAAATCAGGTTCTGAGATGCTCACTGAAGAGCATTCTTCAATCTGATACTCCCTCTCATCAACCAAAGATTTCATGTATGAGCTTGGTCGCTCTTCAGGTTCTATGTTAGGTACAGGTTCTTGTCCTTGACCATATGGCAATTCAAGAGATGATGAACCGGAAGGTTGTGTTCTCATCTGCACTGAGCGCAACAGAGCTGCCCTCCTTAAGTCAGCTGAGTGGCAAATATCGCTTGGCGATGATGGGAACCGGCCCTCAGAATCCGAAGTCCGTTGGCGAGGCTGCGCGCTAGTCAAGCCAGTGACACTGCAGCCATTTGAAGGGTACGAGCTGGTAGAAGGAGTAGAAGAGAACATATTGAATTGTTTTTGGTACCTATGAGGAGAAACTGGACTTGTGGGCAGACTGTCAGGTTGCAATGAGCAATTATTAGCAGAAGCCTCGCAAAATCTAGAGTCATCTGAATCTTCTGACATTGGCGAATATTGCCATGACATTTCATCCCTGAAATGTGAGATTTGAGAATGCACAATCAAGAAAAGAGTTGAACAAAAAAACGCACTCTGGAAAGAATTCAAAGAAAAAACGTCTTATCAAATTCCATGAGACAGTTTCAGGAGGGAAACACATTAGAAAAACTAATGCTTCTAGAAAGAAAATGAATTAATGCTTTAGACCAGCTAGGTATGATAACAATTTGTTTAGGTAATGTTTTATTTTGCCAAACTCACAGGGAGGAGAGTGAAAATATATGACTGACAATTGAATACAAATATCAAGAAGATCTACGTGAGTAAGAATTATAGAAATTAAGGAATGCTCTATGGAATTTTCTAAAACCGTACTTTTCTCAAAATACATTCAGATAAGATGCTCGCCTATAAGCTTATGCCCCAAAGTTACAATTCCAATTACATGCATGACCTTTGGATTTAATTTTAGTTGAGGCTAGATGCAATATGATCCATGCATAATTCAACATTCTCGAGAGCATTCACATCATGACATGACTTTAGGAAATATTTGAAATCATACGACTTTCAGGCGATTTTATGACCCAGTGACTGCCAAGCTCTACAGCATGGGAACGCAAATACATACAGCCAATTACTACAGACAGGGACTTAAAACACAAAAGGCTCCAATCTGCCATAGCATCTACATAATGATTGTAACGAAGGTAGCTTATATTTTCCATATAGTATATGACTCAAACCCAACCCCCCACCACTATTACATCAAGATGAACACACCCAACTTTGAAATAGCCATTGAAATGATTGTAAATGAATCAAACAAAAGCAACATCTGAAGTTTAATGTCTCGCTCAGTGACTCCTCCATAACTCATAATTCGAACCTAGCAACAACAGAAATTCCAAACATGAAACTTGTCCACAACAACTGACAGAATACCACTCACTAACTCCCAAAATCTGGAAAAGCTTGCATTTTGTCAGTAGAATGCACATTCCATTAACTTGTAGACTTCTAGTACATAACAACACTAAGAGCTCACCTGACAGAAAACATACTATCGGACCTTGCTGGAGAATGAGAATCCATTAGATTCTCCTCTCCTACGGTTAGTCCATTCAAGCTAGACGCCATTATCTGCACTTCAAAACGACACCAGGCTATATTAGAGAAACGAGGGGCTGAAATGTAATTGCCTGAACTCGAAATTACAAAAAAAAAAAAGGGCAACAACTCTGTAATTTTATTAATTCTATGAAAATAGAAACAGAAGAGTACAAAATCTAAGGTCCTAATCGGGAAGCAAAATAAAGACAAACCTCGCTGAGGTAACGCTTGTGAGAGCGGAGATTGTCGAGATACACCTCGTCTTCGGGATCCCTGCTCCGCTTCCCTGACGGAGTCGCCGCCGCAGACGACGACGGCGACGGAGAAGGCGGTGCTGTGCCCGGGTTCGAATCTGACCCCATTTAGTTTCAGTCTTGTAATGATCTCATTCGATAATAAGAATAGAAAATAAACCGAATCGCGGGTTTCCTTTTTTTTTTTGTGTTATGAGCCAAAAAGTGGGAAATTCGCAAAACAGGACAGTTCTGTTTATCTAATTGTTAACGTTGGTGTCGATAAAGAGTGGAAAAAAGTGAAGCATGGACAGGTGAAAAGCAGCGTCTGTTATGGAGATGCTGGCACGTGTTCGTTCAAAGCGAGGGAAGCCTAGGGACATTGGTTGGCTGGTTACTCTGCTCGCCAATGAAGGAAAAAAAAAAAAAAGGCGAGGATAAATGAGATTTTTTTTTTTTAATGAGAAGAAAACGGATATAATTCTAGGAGACGAGCCATGCTAAAACTTCTATAAAGTCCAAATGGATTCTGTTGCTAGGATTTCTCCAAAGGCAAGTGCGATTTGGTATACTCATAAAAAAAAGGGTGCAAATTTGGTATAAGTTTTTTTTTTAACGTAAATTTGGTATAAGTTGAGCACTATATATATAAATAGTTTATTTTATCGACAAAAAAAATGTAGTTTATTTTATGTAAATGATATGTAATGCCATGCTCACTAATGATCTAACCCATTATGAGTTATAATTGTAGCTAAGTCGATAAAGGATAAAACTGTATCAATACTACTCCATAATGGGTTAGAATATTAAATCTTATCACCATTATTTTTAAAGAAAAAAAAAATGAACCACTTAAAGTGCCCATGAGTTGGTTGAAATAGAATTTGTAAGAATATGACGTATTGTTTTCCAACACAAAAAAGATTTAACTCAAAAACATATACCAACACAAAAAGACGCTGCCATAGGAAAGGAATACGGTAATTAAAAAAAAAATCCATTATAAAAAAAGAGAGAAAAGAAAAAAAAAAACCACAGTAAAGCCCTAGTCCCCCGACCAGCCGTCTGCTTTACCAATTCCCGCGCCTCTTGTCCCCTCCTCTTCCTCCTCTCTCCCTAAACCTCACTCATTTCCCTTCACTCGAGCTTTCTCGTCGCCGTCCAAAAAGTATCGCCAATGACCACCACTACCATCACGCCGACCACTGAACTCTCCCGTGCCGTTGCACCTTCCAGCAGCTCCTCCAGACCCTTCGCCGCCCATTTCCTCCGGCGAAACTGCCCCTTTAACCGCTCATCCAACCGCTTCCCGCTTCTCTCCATGTCTGCCTCAGGCAAGAATCCCCCGTCCGGTGACCACGGGGCCGGTGGCCTCACCTACAAGGACGCGGGTGTAGATATAGATGCCGGGGCCGAGCTCGTTAGGAGAATCCAGAAAATGGCTCCCGGGCTTGGCGGGTTCGGTGGCCTTTACCCTCTCGGTGAGGAAAACAAACTTTGGATGTAACATTTAGAACCGAAATTAACCTTTCCTTTCTTTTTGGCTAATTGGGTTTTTTTTTTTGCCCCTGTTGTTGTTGTTGTTGTGAACAGGTGATTCGTATCTTGTGGCGGGTACGGATGGTGTTGGGACTAAATTAAAGCTCGCGTTTGAAACTGGAATTCATGATACTATTGGGATTGACTTGGTAAATTTTGGAATTGATGTTTTTTATTTGTTACTTTGCTTTAGTTGTTCAGTTGTTTTGCTACTTAAATGCTATTTCGCTGCAGGTTGCCATGAGCGTGAATGATATTGTTACCTCTGGTGCGAAACCATTGTTTTTCCTTGATTACTTTGCCACCAGCCGCCTTGATGTTGATCTTGCTGAAAAGGTAAGGGATTCATGGTTCATGGTCTAGTATTTGAAATTCCAAGTTGCAATTTACATTCTTCACTGTATTTTTCTTATCTAGGTTATCAAAGGTATTGTGGATGGTTGCAAACAAAGCGACTGTGCTCTTTTAGGAGGAGAGGTACCCTCAAAACTCTACTTTTCACGCTTACTAGTTTCATTACGTTTATTGTGCTGAATTAGAGAAGTCTGGAGATTTTGGAGCAGTTGGTTGAGTAGTGTTTATTCTATATTCGTTGGAATTATGTGGATTTGACCCGCTGAAAGCAATAGTTGCTCTTTCAGCACTCTCTTCTGATTGTACCTACTGGTATTAAGTGCTTTCATTGTCTTTTGCTTTGCTTTCCTGCTTCCTTGGCAAATTGGCCTTAATGGTTTGAATTCCTTATAGACCGCGGAGATGCCAGACTTCTATGCAGAAGGCGAGTATGATCTTAGTGGTTTTGCTGTTGGCATTGTTAAAAAAGACTCTGTCATTAATGGAGAAAACATTGTGGCTGGAGACATTCTCATTGGTTTGCCATCAACTGGAGTTCATTCTAATGGCTTCTCGCTTGTGAGAAGGTTGATATTGCTTTAGGAAATTCTGTTTTTTTTCTTATACATGTCTACCGAAAGAACGTTACTTGTCATTGACCTTCTACACTCAAATCGATGACCATCTGTACATATTTTATAGAGTATTAGCTCGAAGTGGCCTATCTCTGAAGGATCAACTTCCTGGTGGCGGTGTTACATTGGGTGAAGCTCTTATGGCTCCAACTGTCATATATGTCAAGCAGGTTACCCATGCAACTGATCTCTTTTGTCCCCTTGTAGTGGTTAACTTTGTCATATCGATGGTATTTTGGATTTGTTTTTAATTACTGCATCTGTGTATACCAGGTCCTTGACTTAATTAGTAAGGGAGGTGTAAAGGGCATAGCCCACATCACTGGAGGTGGTTTCACAGATAATATACCTCGGGTCCTTCCAAAAGGGCTGGGAGTTTCTATTTACAAGAACTCTTGGGAAGTTCTGCCTGTCTTCAAATGGATCCAAGAGGTAAATTAAATTCTACATAGCAATTGGTGATATTGGGTTCAGTTTCTCTTGTTAACACTATAATGAACAAAACGTTCATGATCCAATATTTCACATGCGTTGAGTGAAAATGTTGCTTACCGAACTGCTTTTTTTTTTTTGGCGTAGACTGGAAGTGTAGACGATGCTGAGATGAGACGGACTTTTAACATGGGCATAGGGATGGTTCTGGTTGTGACAAAGGAAGCAGCCCAGAAAATATTAGAGGATGGACAATATAAAGCATATCGCATTGGTGAGGTTGTAAGTGGTGAAGGAGTGAGCTACCATTAAAAAATAAAAACACTAGAACATGTGTTCGAGCCACACCTTTTGTATCGTGCTCAAGTAACATAGAGAGGGAGTTGCAGTTTTTTCTTCTGTTGCAGGGCCAATGTTTTCCCCTTTCAGCATCCAAATGTAACTTAGTCTCGGATTTTGTCCCAGAAAAGTGAAAGTGTACTGTCTGGCCAAAAGAAATTAAACTGGTGTGAGCGTTAAACTTTTTGCCCGTACTGTGTTACAATTTTGAACATTCAATTGATACTTGGCAACACCATAGACTAACTTGCTTTTTGTTGATTCGGCGACAGCGGAAAATGGAAAATCTGAATGTCAACCAATAAAAAGAGCACTGCTCGACTATTTTGTTTCACGTGCTGTGTATTTAGTACTGTTTCAAATTTCTAAAGCAGGGAGATTGATCTAAAATGTTATGTTAATGACACCATAACGGGTTTGTAGTAACTTTAATGGCAAGCAATTGAACAAAAGCAAAACTGGGGTGGCAATGTTGTTCTCTTAATGACATCAACTGATGGCAATCAATTGATCCGTTAGCAAAACTGTGTTAATTTGGGAAACACAAGGGGACACAATGGCCAATAACACAATAAATTTTCCTGCTATTTTTCTTTGTCAACTGTTCATCACTTTCTCATTGTTCCCGCCTTCATTCTTCACGTTCTTTGTTGATACTGGCTCCTTATTTTTGCTAGTTGACATTTTGTTAAACATTCCCTTTGGTTCGAGAAGAATCACATTCAACCTCTCCAATACTCTGTAGGGACTTGGCTCTCTCCGGAAGGAAGCGGCACCTTCTCTTTTGTTGGAAGTTTGTAGCTTGATCAAACGTTTGTTTTGTCAAACCTCCATTGCCCCTTTTATATTTGTCATCTTTCCCAGTAACCAAGGGCAGCACTTTGTTGTTGTAGGGTACTGGTGGCCTCCCCAGTATTGAACCCATTTGCCCGTTGAATTTTCTCTTAGTTTGATCCGGGTCCGACTCCTTCCTCTGTCTACCATCAACCAATTCTCTCAAGTTATTGCCTTTTCCTGACTGACCCAACTGAATGTTTCTTCTGTTCTGATTAAACCCGCTCCGGTGTTCGGCTTGGGCTATCTGCTGACGATAACGAGGATGATTGAGGCTCCCTGGGATCACGTTATGCAGACCGTATGATATGTTTTGCACCACTGGAGAATTCAGGACAACATTTCTGGGCGGATAACTTGGCAGAGGCAGGAATGCCAGGGGAATCTGATTCTGTGAAGCCAAACTAACTGGTGGAACTTGATTTCTTTTGAAACCCAGATCCCCATCTTCCTGTTTATGGTTCAGGCGCTTTGCTGGGTGATTGGTCTGCACCTTGTTGTTAATGCTTTTACTAGCAGGCTGCTCGGGAATATTTTCTTTGAACGGCAGCGCTTCTCTGTGCAAATTCGTAACGAAGTTACAGCTTGGAAAGGTTATCCAATGAAAAGGGCATCTAAGCAAACAGATACAGATACCAATCCTACCATTTTGCTTACATGGCTCAAGTCTACTGTGCTAGAAACAAATGGTTGGAGGAAAAAGGTAAAGTAACGAAATGAAAGGTGAAAATGAGGAAGAAAGATTTGTCAGCATCAATCAATCCATGGAAAGGTCTGTTTTTTCTTTCTTTTAATGACTGGTCAACATTTGCGCTGAATGCTTAATGCAATAGGCACCAAAAGGCTCATACTTAAGAAACTTCCTGGCTATGCTTGGATGTGTTGATGCACTCCAGTTTAAATGAAATCCGTTTTGCATATAAAGGACAAAATCCAAAATGCAATACTGTGATATTAAGCATTAATTGAGCAAATGGCATATTTTCGACAAGTGTTAATTGCTACAAAGGAATAATGAAGAGAATAATAAGTTAGGGGTACACAGGGTGGCACCTTTTGGTGGAGGATTGCTCAAGATGGGAGTCGAGTTTCCTCCAATCAATCCCTTTCTCCTGGAGAACCACTTCTCTTGGCCTGGCTGAGCCAAATGGGTTTGATCTTCTCTGGTTTTGCAGTGCCTGAGCTCGAGCTGCTTCTTCCTTTTCCTCCTCTCTCTCAACCTCATCCGCCCATGAGAGCACAGCACACCCATACTTGCTATTGGTTTCAGCCATTTCTCTCCAGCTACCCAGTCCCAACGGCTCTCTCTGTTTGAATTGCAAAATATTGCCAGGGGATTTGGCATTATATCGAGATGTGATTTATTTACATGTATGGAGCATAAAAAAATGAGTATAGTATAAGGTTTTTTTAAAGGTAGCTGTCAGGGTAATTACTGATTTGCGATATCGAAGTCCATATTATAATGATTTGGGTTAAGGAAGCCAGGCCCATTATTTACTCTCCAACTTAGTGTAGTCGGTTCCTTCATAAACCATGATTTGCATTGTTGCAAGGGGAATTTGCAAAATCACATCACGGTTACTAGCTCGCGCATCCACATTTATTTTCCATTTTTTTCATCTAGACAAGAAGTTAATGGCATAGGGCTCCCTCCATGAGTCCCCCCATTTTCTCTCCAAAAAAAGCGTCTTCCTCAAGAGAGTACGGGCTGCCGCCGCCGGCTCCTCCGGTTGGTTGGTAAGCCCATTTTTCTTCTTGTAAGTGTTATTTAGTTTTTATTTTATATATATCTAGTAGATCTGTAATAGATCCGGTGTTTAGTAGATGGATTTTAAAATCCATCTTTTTGTTGTTGGAGACTCTCAACATCTCTTCCTTGGCTGGTCTCCTCGCTTCCATAGATCTGAAGCTTTCAACCTCGAGGCTTCTAGATCTACGGATACAAAAGTAAGAGATGATGAGTTGTTCTTGTTAGTGTAATATGCCCAAAAGCCAATCATGGATGATTATTTGTAGTCATGTATACACATTAAGGTTATTCCAATAAGTATCGTTTATGAGATAAACGCTTCCACATACTAATAACCCAAGAATATTTCATATTCTTAAATGTCCCTAGTTGATTATTATTACGGATGGGTTGTAATAATAAATTAAGGCTAGCGTATGTTGAGAATTGCATATGTGATATGAATTCTACATACGGGTACAAGTTGGAGAACTTGTGGACTGGACCGACCCACATAAGAACACTACATGGAACGTTATATGTATGTCATTAGTGTTTCTTATAAATGTATTGTCCTCCGACCTGAGATCGTCAAG
>JAKUCV010003503.1:14957-60644 GCA_028386065.3 Turnera subulata | reverse complement strand
AGATTGCCTTGGTCCTCCAGGAAGAAAGTTTCTTCCATTGGAGTCACAAAGAACCTAGACGAGTATAGCTCATCTACAAAAACCAAACGTGGGATTCTTGCTAGCTCATTAGGCAGTTCCTCTTGTTGTTCATTTACCATGCTATAGGCCAATCTATTTCTTCTGCCTAGTGAGGCACCCTCAACAAAGAAAACAGTAGCTAGGGAAGGCATTTTTGTCTTGGTTGAGTTTTTTTTGTTTTTTTGCTTTGATGAATTTTTCTATATCTATGAGTTTTCCTGTATCTTCCCATGTAATCCTTCTCCCATTTTATAGCCTGAGCATAGATAGCCAGGTGTCCCCGAAAAGATCCAGAAGATTTTTCGGTGGATTATATTATTATTCAGAAAATTCCAAAGCTTTACAATCCTCGAGGATTTGCTTTTGGAAATGTCTGCCACTACATTAATTATTGTCTAATAATTCTGATCTTTTCCGACATGAGTGGCTGGAATAAGCCTTAATATTGACACATGTATTGCAGCCTGAAGCTAGCAGTTGAGTAATTGAAACTTAACATATCCAGCCAGAAGCTGGAATGCACTAGCCTGGAGCTAGCAATTTTAAGTGTTTAGATACACAGCTTGCGCAGCCTGAAGCTGATACCAACTTGAAGTTGGTTCATGGATTTATTGTTTGGCATGACCGGATGGGCTATCCCAGGTCAATAATGATGCACGAAGTTTATTTGGTCATTCATTGAAAAACCAGAAGTTTTACAATCAATGAATTTCCATGTGTTTTGTTTGCTGCGAACTTAATAATACGGCCATCCTATGATGAGATTGCCTAGACCAGCAAATTTGGGAATAATTTCGGGATATGAACGCGGACTGATAGATCCGCTGTGTTGACCATCTAGGTAATTTTTACGATGCATCGACTAGATGGTCTATTGTGTGACGCAAGTTAGCATTGTGCGCACTTGTTCTAATGATTAAGCCACTTGCAAGTGCATATCCCTACTCATGTTATTAGACTATATGTCTAGATAATGCTGGTATGTTTCTTCAATGGAGAATGTATATCATTGGAAATAAACCCAAAGTGATCTGGGCTATATTGACAATTGATTGCAGGACCATTGATGAAATATGACTATGGTATTTTATACGCAGTAAATGTGCATCAAGCCAATAAGATATTATAAGATCATAAGATCTCCCCATTGGTTCTCGGTCACAAAATATCTCCCATCTTCGGACCGTTGGTTGTACAGTATATTATGCTCCATCACAGCATAGTTAATCGGGTCCTTAAAGAAGGTTGGGAATAGATGTTGGGTAATCTCCATCAAATCACAACATTATTGAGACTATTGACTAAAAGATTGGAGATTCATCTATAGCAAGATTTGCTCATTGATAATTCGATATGTGTGTATACCCAACATCAGGGGGAGAAAGAAGCAGCTGGATCAAGTTTGTTGAAATGCATAATATATATGAATGTTGATCCTCATATAAAATAATGTGAACCTGAAGTTCAAAAGAAGATGATTCATTTGCAGGAAAGTTGATATGCAATTGCCAGACATATTTAAATTAAGTGTGACCATATACCAGCTGCAAATGCTCCTTTTTAAATTGATGTTCCTGAAGAACAATATAAGTATGCAAATGAATCTATAGTTTATACTCGGTTCCAAAAAGAAAAGAAATTCTCATTAGAGAAAAAAAAAGGAGCAAATGTGATAAGATGGCCCTAGTAAGAAAAATATGGCCTCCAGTAGAGGTTTGAATTAAAAGTCCTCCAGAAGAGGTTGATTCTCTGACACAATTGATAAAGTCCCAGAAGTAACTCAGGTACCTGAAATAAATGAGTATGATGAGATCTCAATTAAAGTGTCAGACATAAGATGGAACCGATGTGAAATAACCGTCGACGGAATATTTATGTTTAATATAGCGCTAAATGAAATGAGGATCATGAACCTACGAATGTAGGCACAGTATAATTGGCCAAAATATAGAAATACAATTAAGGCTGTATTGAACTCGCCTGAAGCGAGAAATTGGACTCGCCCGAAGCGAGAAATTTCAAGACCTGTAGTCCGTACACCAGAAGGTGTAAAAATTCTATTGGTCATAAAAGGGTATTTGTGCGGAAATAAATAAATAATGAGATGTAAAGCACGGTTTGTGGCACAAAGTTTTTACCCAAACGACCAAGTATTAATTGTGAGGAGATATACTCCCCTGTGGTGGATGCAATTATTTTTGATAAGTCTGGCATTATATGAAAAGAATTAGAAATGCATCTAACGAATGCTATTACAGCCTATTATTATGGATCCATAAGTCATGATATATACATGAAGATCCCTGAAGGATCCAAGTTGCCTGAAGCAATTAATTCCCGAGAAATTACAAAATAGAACTGAATTGATCTTTACATAATTTAAATCATTTTGAGTATGGATAAACTTATTTATGATTGGAACTCCCGAAGAAGCTTCCAAATACCGTGCTATTAGATTGGTCCTGGAGTACCCTGTTGAAGTGCAATATGTATTGCTAAGAAAATAAAGCCTGAAGCTTTTGACTTAAGCCTATTGGCAAGATATGAATCTGCTCTTATCTTCGGGGTATAAAAGACGTGATGTCATGTTAATCCTATAAGCCCGAAGAAAGAAGAGTTGGTTCTTGCAGATGCCGATCCCCCATTTGATCCACAAAAGGCACAGCCAGACATCTATCATAACTTTACACATGAAATCATTGCATCATTGGGACTACAAAAGCAAGAGGGCAAGACAGATGCTCCAACACCAAAATTATGAAGATAAAGCTACCCACATTGTCTAGTTGGAGTAATGATGTATCAAAAGTGATCAGACAAGGCCTACATCACCAGAAGTTGACAAGAAAAATTATTGGCATGGAACGACAACAAGAAATCAAGAGAGGCTAAAATGAGGGGGAGTAGAATACGCACTGCACTCTTTTTTCCTTCACCAAGTTTTTATCCTACAGGGTTTTTCTTGGTAAGGTTTTTAATGAGGCAGTTCTTCCTAAAGCGTATTCTATCCACTGCACAATGACATTCAAGGGGGAGTGTTATAAAAATTATCAAAGTGAATGTCATTTTACCAAACACAAGTTTGTCTTCTTCCCCCTGCATGTCTATATATGCACTGCTAAACCAAAAACAAATGTAATCAGAAGCTGTGCGATGAGCAATATTTGCTGCTCTGCAATTTTTCTTCTTCCTCTTGCTTTTCTTCCTCTTTTGCCTACTCTTCTTCTTCCTCAATAAATATAACATTTATAACAAAAAACAAATTGTTTGATTAATATTCCAACCACTTACTAATGTTGTTCCTACATTATTTTCTTCTCCCTTTTTCTTCTTGCATTAACGGAACCTTTTCTTCTTCACTCTAATCTTTACATTTGATTGTTAGTAAGTCGACATCATTGATTTTTTTTTTTTTAACGTAACATCATTGATTGATTCCTGTGCAAGTTTTTAATAATAACATGATAAATACTTTTGAGGAAAAGGCTACGAACTGCTTAAAATAATCAGTGTTTTTACTTTTTATCTTATTTTATTCTAAGGGTCACCATCTTGGAAGTGATTGTATTTGCTTTAGTGCCCGTTTGGTTTATGGGTTTGGGGGCGCGGGGTAGGGATTGAACCCGATCACACCGTTTGGTTGAAGAAAAAAAAAGGGCGGGATCGGGATCGGGGTGGCATTGAATCCCACAAACCCGGGATAGAAGGCTTCAATCCCGCTTTTCAATCTCACCTGCGAGGCGCGGGATTGAAAAGCCGGGATAGGGATTGACTTTTTCGGACGGGCGTGTCCCTGCCCAATTTCCTGTAATACGAAAATACCTCGGCCTTATAAAATGCTCTTTTTCCGTTGATTGCAATTCAGTCGAGCTCCAACCTTCTCTCTCCTCTCATCCCAGGTATTTTTTCGCTCCCTCTCTTCTCCTCCTCCTCCTCCTTCTTCTCCCCTAAATCGACGTTGTGATGTGGTTTGCATCCAAAAATCGTCTTGGCCAACGTTGTTATTCCCCTCCTGAATCATTTCCTAGTCTCTTTCCTATCATCTTCTGCTACAAAATCAAAATCCCCAATTCGTAACCCATAACCTTAATTCCTAATTTCGAAATTACTTTTTCAATTCGGTTTAAATACATGTTTCCAACGTATTATCCTTTTTTTTTTTCTTTGAGTATACACCTAATTGAGCTTCGATTTGGTGCTTGTAGGCTCATTCAAGCTGAGCTCGACAGGGGTGCGGCCTTCTCTGTCAAGGGTAAGTCGATGTCGTTGTGGATGGTTTTGTGTGTAATTGAAAGGACCAGACTCCAGGATTGCGTTTGAGTTGTTGTTTATTCTTCTTAGTTTGTCTTTGGTTTTGCTGTTGAACGGATTGCAACTTATTCTGTCCATTGAACTGATGAATACTTTCAATACAAACTTACACGCCACTTGTTTGATTAAATTCCTCAAAAGAAAATTTGCATTCCTTCTTTGGGCATGTACCTGTTAGGAATTAGACCTACACTATATAGATGATATAGGAGATGAATATGATTAGTTCGGCTTGATTCCATGCTCTCCTTTGCAATCTCTCTTGCTTTCTCTCCATTCTCTTCATTTCTTAATCCATTACAATCATAATATGGGTCCTAGTTGGTTTCGGAAGAACTGCATAATTACATGTTTGCATGCACAGCTGGTTGAAGGCAATGAATTTTTGCCTCTGATTATGCTATATTCTTGTGATAACTTTCTATTATCTTAATGCTATGCTTTAGTATCAATCTAAGGTGCGCTGGTGGTTGATCTTCCTCGGTGAAGCCCTGCATCTTGGAAGGAATTATATATTTTTATTATTAGCTAATCAAGAAATTTATGAATGTATACATGTTGATGAGTATCACACTAGTTTTGACCTTCATTACTACTAAACATGGACGCAAGCTTTTTGGTTACAGGTTTGCTTATTAAGAAAATAGACATCTTTTCTTCAATTTCTGTGGATGGAATGAAGAATGTCAAGGTTGTATAAGAGATGATGTTAGTTAGAAAAAATTGAATAAGAGTGCTTGCAACTCTGGTGCATTAACGAGAGTTAATGGATATCAGAATTAGTGGTATCAGGGAATGCCTACGGGTGGTATCATCTAAGTTATGATTTAAATGCTTCAACTTGTCTTGCCTTGTTCTTTTTTTGGTTGTTCGTGTCTGCAGAAAAGACTTTGGTCCAATGATGAGTGAAGCAAAATCAAGCTCTTGGGGTTTCTACACAAGCTTGAGTCGGCAAGTTGCGTTGAATGGATTTACATTTACTGTACCATGGAAAACAAATCATGTGTGAAAATTGTACTCTGGAAAAAGTAGAAAAGTGAATTTACATTTATTGTATTTTGATTTTTAAGAAGTTATTGTGACTATTTTCATATTATTTAATAAAATCTTAGCTTTTATTATTTTTTGGTCTATCCATACTATTTTATGAAAAATTTTGAGTTTTGATTCTTGATTTAGAAAAGATGAACCAACTAAAACAATGAATGTAAATATTTGAATACAACAAAAACGCCATTGCAAATTATATTTTGGTGACAATCGTTTTGCTTCATTTTTTCCTCCAATTATCTATTGATTCCATTTTGTACATATCCAAAAAAAATTAATGCAATTAATGCAATCAGGATTTGGTTTCATAAGATAACACGTGTGAAAAATTTACAATTTAATGGGTTTTGGTTTAAATAATAATACATGTGAAAAAAAATTCAATTTTATAAAAATTTAAATGGAAAAGTCAAATTACAATTCCAGACTGATTTCAAACCCACCCGAAATCCAAAACCAACAACCAAACACCATTTTCAAATTCAGGGGTAAACTGGTCATATTGTCATCAAACCCAATCCCAAACCCACAAACCAAACGCAATTTTATACTGTAATTCCATCCCAGGCCTAAACCCAATCCCAACAACCAAACAGGAAGATCTGGGATTGATCCCAGGCTTAATCCCATCACACCCTGAGATTGATCCCAGACTCAATCCCATCCCAGACAATCCCACGATCCAAACGGGCCCTTAATGTCTAGCATGACTACGAGTAGATAATATACTCACTTCTATAATATAAAATCATGACAATGGAAGCGTGAAGGAGATGCCCATCATTCCATGAATGGCTCATAGGTCAAATTCTCCATATCCATTAATGTTTTATTTGATACAAAAAGATTTGTGGAATTAAAACAGAGATGCTTCTATGTTGTCTAGTGGATAAATAGGGAATAGTGCTTTTTACAATAGCGTTTCTAAAAAGATATTGCCAAATCATTAAGAACTATATAGATCAAAGGTTGGAGTTGGGAATGAATGGAGTTATTCCCGTGTCCACTGCGATCAATTCTACACCACTAATCTCATTAGCATCGATATACATTTAATAAAGTTTTTTCTCAATACGGTATGTTAATAATAAAAAAGAGACGGGGACGTGAAACTAACACGTTTGAGATTATAGCTTAACAACAAGTTTTTGTGGTCTGAATTATTCAATCATGAACACTCATGTTAAAATATCATACGTGTGATGAGCATTAGCATCTCCAGTTGATGTGAAAATGACTTCAGTCGCATTTAAGTGCTCGAACCTCATTAGTGGAACTAAAAGGTGATTAACGCTTGAAAATACGTTCGCCTACTTCCGGATCATGTGGAGAAGAAACCTTCCAAAACAACACTTTTAGCATAGATATCACTTTAGAAAAAAAAAGAAAAAAAAAAGAAAAGAAAAGAAAAAGACATTAGCTGCTAAAGCGGATTCAAATTTCACCATTGGATCAACGAAACGGATCCAATTTCCACCGGAAAGATTGAGCTTGGGCATCTCACAAAGATGTAATTAGTGGGCATGGCCCACAAATCAACCCATCCCATGAAGATTTTTATCTCCAAATCGCAGATAAATCAAATTAAATGGAGGCATATATGGGGAATCCTGTTAAATTCTAGACCAATAAAATACTGACAAGTACTTAATGGTTAGAAAGCATAAACCAATTGGGTTAAGAAAAAAAAAGGGAATCGCATCAAGAGGTTGACAAAGCAAACGAGAATACGAGATTTCTAACTCCTCCACTAACAACACACGACTCATTTTTTTATTTTTTAATATATAGATAATGACTCTTCTCGACCAATAACATTAATATCATTATTTCATAAAAAGACATTGATAACATTATGACTCTTGTTATGGAATTCTTTTTGGGGGCAAATACTTTGGATTAGGATTGCTATGGATTGACTAGGTAAATAATAATTAATAACAGATGACTCTTCTAACCAAAAATAACATAGTGAATCTTGTTAGGGAAATGTTAACCCCATAATTTATCTAAACTGGGTAGGTAAATCCACCAAAACAACATAATCCTTCTTCTAACCAAAAATAACATAGTGAATCTTGATATGGAAATGTTAACCCCATAATTTATCTAAACTGGGTAGGTAAATCCACCAAACAACATAATCCTTCGAGTTTTCCTCGTTTGGATGTCGTATCCAAAAGAAATTGCACTTTTTACCTGAACTCCCCTAAGCAACATAAAAAGGCAAGGGACCAAGGACCAAGGACCAAGCTCAGGTTTTCAACTTTTCTTGATATCACTGTCAACTTATAAAAGAAAAGTTACAAAAACCGGAAAAAAGAAAACTTTGCAAGAACCCCAGTAAAAAGGATAAAAAGAAGAAGAAGAAAAAATAATGTATAAATACCTACTCAGCAAATCCCTCATAAATAGCAGTTGCGCGGCCGGTACAGTCCGTTCTTCTCTCGCTGGTTTGTTAAGATTCGAAAGCAACATCGCCACGATCAAGCCGCGCAATTGTCGCTTTCCTTTTCCCGCCTGGACATTTACGCGAGCAGGTTACCTACACACACAGCCCTCACTTAGAAACCGCCAAATCCGGAGCCAGAGCCACCTTGAGTCGCCGGAGACGCCGGAGAGAGCAATGAAGTACGTGCTGGTCACCGGCGGAGTCGTCAGCGGCCTCGGCAAGGGCGTCACTGCCAGCAGCATAGGCGTCGTCCTCAAGGCTTGCGGCCTTCGCGTCACCTCCATTAAAATCGGTCTCTCTCTCGCTCTCTCTCTCTCACTATATCTATCTCTGTCTCTGCTCTTTCACTTACTTGTATTTTGGTTTTACTTTGCCTTTTTTGACTTCTCACTAGTCATTTCTGTGTTGCGATTTCTTGTTTCGTAGTGTTTTTGTTTGTATTTAGAAGTCAAAACTGTTTAATCGTTGTTTCCCGTTAATTTTTTTGGCTTATACGATTAATAACTGTATTTTCAAAGTAGTTGCCAGGTTTAGTGTGTTAGTATCACTAGCTCCTGTGGTGTTTGCGTTTTAGAACGTTTTGAGTTGCGAGGCAGTGATGATGATGGCTTCTACTATTTCATGGATTTTGCAGATCCTTATCTGAATACCGATGCCGGTACCATGTCTCCCTTCGAGCACGGGGAGGTTTTTGTACTGGATGACGGAGGAGAGGTTTAGTCATTTCAAACTTTCCATTTGTTTTTTAATATTCTTTGAACTCTTTACCATGATCGTGTTCATTTGGAGATGGAGGTTATTGTAGAAGAATGATGTATTGTGATCGATATATTAACAGGTTTAATGTGTGGATTTCTCTTAAAAGGTTGACTTAGATCTTGGTAACTATGAGCGCTTCCTGGACGTTACACTTACGAAAGACAATAACATTACGACTGGAAAGATATTCCAGGTAATTGAATGTATTTGATGTGGACTCGAGTCTGCTGAATGTTTTCTGCATACAAAGTAATAATCCTTGTTTGCTTTCAATCAGTCTGTCATTGAAAAGGAAAGAAGAGGTGATTACTTGGGAAAGACTGTTCAGGTATTGCTGTCTGGATTCTGTTTCTTGTCTTATTTTCCTGGAGAGAGTGCCACTGATAGTATTCCTGACATGTTTGGGTAAATATCAGGTGGTTCCACACATCACAGATGCCATAAAGAACTGGATTCAATCGGTTGCAGCCATTCCAGTGGATGGAAAAGAGGGTCCTGCTGATGTCTGTGTGATAGAATTGGGAGGAACTGTAGGTAAGAGCTACTAGGGAGAGAAGATGAATTAAAATCCTTTTATCTGTTCTCTGTTTCTGTTTTGTTGCATTCATTTGTGGCATTTCCCCCCCTTCCTACAGGTGATATTGAATCAATGCCATTCATCGAGGCTTTGAGACAGTTGTCTTTTTCAGTTGGTAAGTTATACTGGTTGGGGATCAATATTTCTAGTGTTTCTCATTTTCTTCTTGGCACGTGATTTTTCAAAGCTTTTGGTCTGATAGTTCTTGTTCCTTTTATATACCTTGCTCCTTTCTCATTCAAATCCTTGTGCAGGGCAAGATAACTTCTGTCTCATTCATGTGAGCCTTATACCTGTGCTAGGCGTTGTTGGCGAGCAAGTAATACTCATCCCCCTGCATATTCTATTCAAAATTTTATGGAGTCTGCACATTTGTCTTGCAAGTTGGATTACATTTATGTAAAGCAGACTTTGTCAGATTCCATTTGGTGATCATAGTAACACTTTATCAGCATGCAGAAAACTAAGCCTACACAACACAGTGTTCGTGAACTGAGAGCTTTAGGATTGACTCCTCATCTGCTGGCGTGCCGGTCTGCTCAGGTACTTTGCTCATCCTGCCTGCTAGAAGTTTTATTTTTGGCCTAGCACTTTTGTGGCCAAGGAAATTTTGACTTAGCTTTCACTTATAATTGCTTGCTTCCGTCATTTCTTAGGTCTGATATTAACTTTCTTCGTTAGTTTCTCCATTTACAATCTAGTCCCAGGAAGGCCCTGCTTTCTGAAGATTCTAAAGATAATCTTTAGATCTACTCACTGCTTCTTGTGATGGTTGAATAGTCAGACTAGCTTTTCTGTTGCCCAAGTTATAAGTTGGATTGGATCATTTTAATATGATGGCCATTTTTACAGCAATGAAGGTTTTGAAATTCTCGGTTTCTTCTTCTATTTTGCAAGAGATGGAAAACAGTTTCAAGTGTTTAGCTGGTTTATTTCGTCCTTTATTATTGGAGGCAGAATTTTCAGTTTTGACACACTGAATCACTTGTGCTGCTTATATTGCAGCCTTTATCGGAGAATACAAAGGAGAAACTTTCCCAATTTTGCCATGTCCCGGTAAATTTTAGATTTCCATTTCCCTTTACCTTGTACCATCCTTTCCTTATTTGAGGAGGATAATATCTTTTTGGTCTCTGCAGGCTGCTAATATTCTTAACATCCATGACGTTCCCAACATTTGGCACATCCCTCTGCTGCTTAAGGTGGGTTGTACTGCAATTTGGTTCCTCTGAAGCATGAAATGTTCTGATTCTCTTGGTCAATATCCTTGTTCTAGTTTCCTTTGACATGGTTTCCTCTTTCAGAACCAAAATGCTCATGATGCTATTCTAAAGCAGCTAAACTTACACTGGTTAGTTCATTCTTGCTGGTTTAGTCCATTTGCACTCGTCAATTATTTCCTCATGTCTAATGTGGTGAAGCAACCAGATGTAACAGGCTTGTGAATGTATACAGTGATTGAATTTTATCCTCCCTTTTTCTTAAATTTGGACGTACCGGCTCTTTTGGAGGAGGCATGAGCCTACTACCAATTGAACACGGTGGATTCTTTGCAAGAAAAAAATCAACCATTACATTTGAGCTAATATATTTCGTTCAGAAAGTTATGATATGAGCTAACTGGTACAAGAATTCCATTTCAGCATAGCTATGCCTCCTGATTTACTGGATTGGACTGAGATGGCCGAGAATTATGATAATATCAACGGTTCTGTATGTATTATCATAGATAATCCAGTAATTGTCTTCTTTGATTACTTTTTTCTTCCTTCTGACATGAGAAGATGCTTCTGTCTCCAGGTGCGAATTGCCATGGTTGGGAAGTATGTTGGCCTAACAGATTCTTATCTTTCTGTTGTAAAGGTTTGTGACATTTAGTATTTAGTGTTTAGTTTCTCTAATGAAAAGCTACAGAGCATATTCTGTTTACTGAAAGTAATGTGTTATTTTTCGAGCTAAAGATAGTGTTTTGAATTTTATATGCAGTTTAAATCATTAAACTTGAAGCATTAATTTTTCTGAAATAAATGTCTGTATGTTAGATGATAGTCTAGGAAAGAGCTTCAGTTTTAAGTAATTAATGAAAGGATGAGGTACTACTGCACTGAGTGGCTGGCAGCCTTGTTGAGATGGTCATTCTTGCTGGTCCTCAACTTTTCAGAAAAAGTAGTTTTGTTCCTCAGAAAGTAATCCCTATTCTGTCATCTACTTATTTTATCATGTTGCTGGTAGGCCCTTCTACATGCTTGTACAGCGTGCTCACTGAAGCCATCAATTGACTGGATTGCTGCTTCAGACCTTGAAGAAGAAAGTGCACAAACGGTTTGATCCCTTGTTGTTGCAATTTTGTATTATGTTATATCTATATATATTGGAACATTTGGCCATATCTTAAACAAGCTGTACTTGCCACAGACACCTGAAGCACATGCTGCTGCATGGGAGACTCTGAGGGTAAGCTTTAGAGGGTCGAAGTTATTTTGTGCAAACATAGTTTTTTCATGGTACTAAAGTAGACATTTTCTCTTCAAGTCCCTACAGCTAACCATCTTTCCAGTACAGACATATGGTTTGTCAAGCGTCCTTGCTACTTGAGCATTGACATCACAGATGCAGCTTTCTGTGTTCCTTCCATTTGTTGCATTATATTTGTTATTCTTATCGTTTAAACCTCCCTATTCTGTCATTAACTAAGAGCTTCTATGTTGTTTCTCTTTCTCTCATAACTTAAGTATATGGTCTCTGAGTCATTGTAGTGTATTGTTTCCTGGAAAAAAATAGATTGATGGTAAAGGCTTTAGCTATGGTATCTCTAACATTGGGTCTTCAGCTGTTACCTCAGTGACTGAATGATCCTTGGAAACCTCATTCAATTGTGTGTGCATTGTTCTTTGGATTTAAATGTGCACTTGTCTCTGTTTTGGGAAAGAGAAGCAACTGAATTTTTGTTAATTTTTTTTTTCTGCCTCTGCATCTGTTTTTGACGAAGATATCGCTTGCAGAATGCAGCATGTGTCTTGGTTCCTGGTGGGTTTGGAGATCGTGGTGTAAAAGGAATGATTTTGGCTGCCAAGTATGCTAGAGAAAAAAACATTCCTTATCTCGGTATCTGCTTAGGCATGCAGATTTGTGTCATCGAGTATACTAGATCTGTAAGTAACCTCATCTGCAAAATTTCTGCTCTATTTTATAACCATGTAACCATCTTCCAAACTTTTATATTTTAGGTTTTGGGTCTGGAAAGGGCAAATAGTACAGAATTTGATGAGCATACACCTGATCCTGTTGTAATTTTCATGCCTGAGGTACATCGATCATCACTTATGGATTAAGGCAGTATTTATGGTACATATTTCTAAGATGCCTTCCTTTCCCTTAAATGCAGGGTTCAAGGACACATATGGGAAGCACAATGAGACTAGGATCACGAAAGACACTATTCCAGACCCCTGATTGTCTCACTGCTAAGCTGTGAGTAATCTTTTAAGCACGGTCTGTTTGTTACTGACAACTGAAACTTTGGGTGATTCTTTTCTTTAAATTTATTATGGACATCATTTTTGTCACGGATCGCTGTTCCCTTCGTTTAACTTGGGTTGGTATTCTTTCTTTTCAAGAAGTCAAAATTTTGAGGGTACTTGGGTTTCCTCTTTTTCATTATTTTAGCTTGGAGGCTGACTTGTTCAATTGATTGAGTTATTCTATGAAGTTTAATAAGAGAAATGAGAAGAGAAATGAAATTTGAGATAGCAATAGCTGCGAATGAGAATGATGGGATGGTAAAGAGATCGATAAGATTAGTCTTATTCTTCTTCCTCAGTCATTTTTTTGGTGTCGAGCCACTTATAGCCATACTCTGCTAAGTTGTTGCAGTAGAGAAATAACGCATTGTTTTCATGTTGGCTTCCATTTGTTCCCTAATTTAATTGTTTTGCATTGTTAGGTATGGCAATGTAGAGTATGTGGATGAACGCCATCGGCATCGATATGAGGCAAGTTGCAAGATTTGAAAATTTTGAAAGAATTGGTACATGAGAAGATATGGGCCTGTTTAGATCTCTTTGTCATTCCATCATGCAGGTAAACCCTGACTTAATTGGAGCTTTAGAAGAAAAAGGCCTCAAGTTTGTTGGGAAAGATGAAACAGGAAAGCGTATGGAGGTCTGTTTTCTTCTTGCCAATTTATTCTTTATGCTGTACGCAATTTATTTATTGCCAGTGTGTTTACAGCTCACAGGACTTGGGCCTTGTTTTATGCCAGTCTTCCGCTGAAGTAGAAGGAACATGAATTTGATTATGAGAATGTTATTCAATTCTTGAGCTCTTATGTTTTCACCGCTGCAGATTCTAGAGCTCCCTAGTCATCCTTTTTACGTCGGAGTGCAATTTCACCCGGAGTTCAAGTCACGGCCTAGAAGGCCCTCTGCTCTGTTTTTAGGTATTTTATCTACAGCTTTGTGCCTGTCCGTCGTTATATCCTCAGGGAAAAGAAAAGTCATATACCCTTAAAATTATGTTGGAAAATATACAATTATGTTGATTGGGACTCTACTATAACAATAAATCATGTTGCCATAGTTTCATTTCTGGAAAACAATTTGCTTCCTGTCTTTTACGCCGAGCTGTCTGCACTTGTCAAAACAAATGTGCAAATTTTATTTTGATAATCCCTGACATAAATTGAGTAGACTATGCTTCCTCTAGGTTAAATATATTTAAATTCATTCATATTTTTCGTAATGATGATGTGTCATCTGTAATGTAGGTTTTGTATTGGCGGCAAAGGGACAGCTGGAGTCGTACATTAACAGTCACCAGAATGGTGTTTGATTTGCTTAAACTCCTGATTACAAGGTGAAATACTTGCTAATTTCAAGGTGATAAACTCCATTGAGAATTTTGAAGTAGTTTTCAAGGAAAGCTATTCGAGAGGTAGATTCTTACTCCATTTGATTTTTGCTCAAGTGTCGCCCCTTGTGCTAGTGAGGATTGGCGTTAGTTAGTCGGTAGTGGCAGTTTTTTTTTACTTTTGACTCTGTACCAGTCATATGGTATGAAACAGTGTACTTTTCCCCTCTAAGCACTATATACCCGTTTGATATATGGATGTGATTTTTTTTCATACATATGGATGTGTTGTATCCAGGAATTCAGGCACTTTTAATAGGATTTCATAGTATATAAATTACATCATTCCTGAGTTCGAATCACAACATAAAGCTAAGCTTTTATTGCTCAAGCTAGCGCTCGGGGTTTTCGTATGTCCATTTTGGCTTGTAATTTCGAGAGAAAATACAACCTAAGAACTGCTCCTTGCTCTCCAGAGTCCAGACCCCACCAATAAAAATGACGAAAGGAAGAATAAAAAAAGCAACATTATGATTTTTTTTCTTATACATGCGATTAGCTGGTGCTTTAGCACTGCCAATCCTCTACAATCCTCTTCCTTGCCATCCTCAGGTGGTTTCACTGGGTGATATTAAGCAAACAACACCTATACTGGGCATAAGTCCTGGTGCCCTCTAGTTTACCATTGTCCCATCTAACCACATAATAATAACACGAACAGAATTCCTCCCTATCCCCTCCCCTGAACTTGTGCTCTTCGTTAAGCACTAAACAACCATGGCATCAAAATATTTAAACTCGCCTTTAAAGGCAAAAGGCTCTACTTAACGATAAACAAAGAATCATTGGAAACATGGTGGGAAATTGCGAAAGGCGATCTAAACTGTGCTTAAAATCGGTTATTCAATACCAGGATTTTAGTTTTCGTCCCTTAGTTAATTAACGGGTGTGCTCTGGAACCACCAGACGGCCCAGCCTCTTAATTTCTTGAAAATTAACAAATCAAAATTAATGTGCAACAAAAATGTATCCATAATCACTCAACAGTAAATAACCAAAAAGTTTAAACCTCATATCTGAAGCTTCCGGTATTTACAAAATGCCGCAATGCCTCTCTACAAAAAGACTTATTAAATCTCAATATTTGCTAAAAGCAAACTCAGTTCGTCCCTCTACACTTTTTATCTTTCATTTCATTTCATTGTTTGTGATATTGCAGGTATGAAATCTGTCTTTGAAGCTTCATTTGCTCATAGAACTTAGCTATGAACTCCTCGGCTCTCAAATCAATCCCTTCTTCCTCTTCAGCAATATTCTTCTCTTCTTCACAAGCCACCTCATATCCATACTCCTCTCCTTCGTCATCATCTTCTGCATCTTTCAAGAAACTGATCCTCCCAGCTCTATCTTGATCATAACATTCACTAACCTGGTCGAAATCGTAATCGAAATCAACCTGTGGGGTAATGCAGGGGATGTTGAACCGCATGGAGTTTGGCCTGTGCATCTTGACGTGGAAAATGGGTGTCTTGTCGAAGGAGAGCTCGCGCTCTCCATAACGGAGCTGGTCGCGAGATGCTGTGTGCCCTAGACCCTTTAGAAACTTAGGAACAACTCGCAGTTCCATCATCAAACGCCTCTTGAAGACGCCACCTTTTCTTGCCCACAACAGTGCCAGGCGCAGGATATGCCAGGCTCTGTGAGAAACACGACTGTTCTTCTTTGGCATTTTTGCTTTGTCTTCTTGGCTGGCTTAAGTCGCTATACCAGATAGTTTTTTGTACTGTAAAAAACACAGAGCAGAAGCTGATGAGATGTTTTTTTTCTGTTTGTTTCTGTGAATATGTAATATTTTGAGTTTTGAGATGGTTTGGAGAGAAAAGTGAGGGTGGCTATTTATACATGGTATGGATTTTGATACGCGGAGTAGTTGTGTGAGAAGGGGAAAGGGTTGTTTCTTTTTTTCCCCGAAAGTGAGAATGCAAAAGTGCAAGCTAGAATTAACTATGGGCGGTGGAGCCTTCTCTTGCTGTGTTGGTGTGGGACACGGTTATACGCGGGTTGTCAGTTGTTTAAGCTCAAACTTTAGTTAAATCACTTAGTTCCAAATGTATCCCTGTCTTGTTCAATTACTACTACAATTGTCTATTGCTGCCTCTCTTTTTTTAACTTTTAGTTAGATTTATTATTGCTGATTTGAGGCGAGTCAGCAACTGAAAGCAACAAATACAAATATAGTATTGTGAACTGATTGTTTTCTCTCCACTTTCGACGAAGATTCAGCATAGTGTTATCTTGCTCGTTTATTCATACAAGTCATCATGACTTATACTTTTATTAGTCATATAAAGGTAATTTTCATGATCACAAGAATTTTGTTTATTGAGCATTGATAATGGATTGATCATAGTTATACCGTTCACTCCACTCTGCTCGTAGTACTTTATCAGGACACTCACACACACCCCTGGTGGTGTTGTCTTGATCTCGTGGTAACTTCACAGCCTGACGTTTACTAATTAAAATATTTCTTTGGGTGACAGCTATAGAAGAAAAAAAGAATTCGGCCGTTTTAGAGGAGATTTTGGGGTATTCTATGAGATTGTTTTGAGAACGATACAAATGATTGAATAAAGTTATCAACGACCCGCGCATCTAACATGAAATCAACACTTATTTTTTTGGTAGGACCATTGTTGCCTTTCGCATTAAGAAAGACGAGTAAAGGTTAACGACTTCGTACAAGTAAACGCTTGCTTATTATTTGTTTTTTAAAAATTTTGTAAGGGAAGCCAGAGAGATAGAGCGAATTTGATCTGCCTTGAATGCGGCGAGGAGGAGACTACATTTTCGTTTGATTATGCTCATCAAACCGTGTTTTGGGAGATGTGCTAATCATTTGATGCTATCTTTTCTTTTTTATTATGTTCCTATTATTTAATTAGTCACAAGAGACAATTGTATTTGCAATGATATTCCCAGTAGTGATCATATGACATTTTCTTTTTGTTGATTTGTTTTGAAAATCACAGTAGTGATAATAACATTATCATATACACAAGCAATCAAAATTCATTTGTGGTTGCACCAACAACCCAGGTCAATGCTCGAAAAGAAACTAATTATGTGGTGCATGATCCGACTTGAATACCACTCAGATTTACGACTCTTGTTTGTTTGGCATTGAATCCGTCTAGTTATTGTAAGTATATGTATATGGCAAGGAACTGATCACAATGCGAGATGCAGCATATTTTTTGAAATGTTAATTAATCTCATTCTGAAAATATTAATGTATTATCAATCCTTCAAAATAGTTATAATTAAGCTTAAAAAGAGAATTTATTTCAGAATTTTTGTTATGAATATGGATGCTACGGGGTCGAACTAACATCTTTCTTTTTTTTTTTTTGAACGGAAACTAACATTTTTCTTGATCAGATTAATCAACACCTCCCATAAGATATGTGTACCATATATAACAAGGACGTATTTAGGTGAAATATGGGTAGGAAACAAGGACTGCGGCAGACCGCGCAAACAATATGAAAATCAGGTTTGAAAATTTTGCACACCATTACCAAAACAGCTAAGCCAAATTGTTCTAGAAAAAGGACAAAGAAGCAACTACTAAAGCCAACATCAAACATGGAATCACAGTCGTCGACCTAGATTTGGGATGAACAGGCTGGCCATACCACATAGCCACACATGAAGGGATGGATGGAGTGATGGCGCTGTTTCATCCTTCACGGGTCCTACAAAAAACAACTAATCCTCAACAAAAACATTGAGTAACTTGTAAAATAGTGGTGACACCTGTTTAGTATTGTATGGTTCTTATATTACAAGTTGTCAATATAGCTGATGCCAGAAATACTGTGATTTCCACCCGAAGAAATGGCTCCTAGAATTTTTCAAACTTCTGTAAAATTTCAATGGAAGATTGATATATATGTAGAAAAAAAACAAAATGAGTTTAATCAGTGTCATAGGTGAACAGTTTACACCTTGCTTGCCCCAGCTCATGCACAGCTGACACTGTCAGCTCCATTTCTATTCTCAAATCAGTGCAAAACAACGGCAAGTTTTGGGTTTCAACATATAATTGCTCAATTTAATTGTTGTTCATATATATATATACACATAATTCAATATCATAAAACTGTTGGGAATTGAAATTTGATCAAATAGAGTTTACTATACAGCTGCAGAAAATTATTGGAGAAACTAGAACATTTGATCAAGGAGATTTTTATATGCGGGTACATTAACGTACAGAAATGTATTCCTAAATGTAGGTTACACAATCATAACATTGGAAGTTTCTAACAGATGGTGGACGAGGCTATATATGGCCCCAGTTGATTTTTCCATTGCTTACATGATTATCTGTGATTGGGCATAATTCTTGTTTAATACAATAATAGAAAAGTATTATTGTCGTTAGTCTAGTACAGCAAGATTATTATGCTTTAAAATAAGAATAGACAAATCAAATGTCTCGCAGGTTTTGATATTGCTAGACGTGACCCATGTGCAGCACTTTATATATCAGAAATTCAGGAGAAGACTTCTTCTAGTCCTGTACCAATGTCTTGTGCTGCATTTACGCACTCTAGCAATTGCTTGTTAATTTAGTGCCAATGGTGACTTCCATGACACTCGCAGTTTCGTTGTAAAATATCCAATTACTTTAAAAAAAAAAAGTGAAAGAAAGTAAATTTCAACGCGTTTTCACGCGTCCCCTACCTGCACCCCACAGACCCACGCGCCTCTTCTCCCCGCGCGCGTGCGGCAACTCCGTCATCACAGCCCGTCACTATGCCTTCACCGGAGTGTCAAGACGACGAGGAGACGGCCGTGGACAGAGCCACCCGCAAGGTTCGGATCCGGGACCCGGCAGGCAGCCCCGTCCAGCGGAACAGATCCCGTTCAAGAGATCGAACCCAGCTCCCCTCGTCCGCCCGGCTCCGGTCCACCTCGCCGCCACCATTACAACCAGAGCCAGCCCACCAACCACCGCCACCGCCCACTCGCACCTCTGCAGTTGCAACCGACGAAGAGACAGGCCACCCACCACGACCATTGGAGCGTCGCGACCACCAGCTCCCCCCGCCGACGGCAGCACCACCATCGGCTACCATAGCTCCTCCCGAACCAACTAAGCTCTCCCACCTCCTCCACCTTGCACCCGAGCAACCCAGCCAAGATAGTACAGAGGCACCCATGGCGACTATCGTGAAGGCAGCGACGCGGGCAACGACCGGTCAGGCACCTGGGCCAACCAGCCCGGTCATACCGAACCAATCTAACCCGGAGTCCATACCACCTTCAGGTTCAGATGAGTCCATGGAGGATGCTCGGCCCAGTTATCGGGACACTCTTTTTGCCGACTCTAACCCACTATACCAAGCGAATCCTTGGGAAGTCGAAGGCGAAGCTGAATTTGAGGATGGTGATTTGTTTGTTTCTCATACAAACGGAGTGGCGAACCTAGAATTATCCGATCCATTCAAAGCTCGTCTGGATAAGCCATGGGAAAATGCTGTGATAGTTAAATTGTTCGGACGCCCTATTGGTTTCAAAGCGCTGCATACTAATTTGCAGACTCTTTGGAAACCAACTGGACCGTTCAAGATCGTTGACCTGGAAAACAACTTCTATGTGGTGCGGTTCTGGGAAGGCAAGGATTACCTTCGCGCCTTGACCGACGGACCCTGGCTCATATACCGCAGTGTGCTTAGTGTCCAACCCTGGACACCCAACTTTCGACCTTCCACCGGCAAGATTGTGTCGATAGTGACGTGGATCCAATTTCCCGACTTCCCCACCAACCGCTACCACTCCAGGATCCTCCGACAACTCAGTAATATGGTGGGGAGAACAATCAGACTCGACGGTAATTCCTCTAATCCCAGTAGAGCAAAATTTGCTAGAATTGCTGTATGTCTTGATCTGACAAAGCTACTGCCGGGTACAGTACACCTTGAAGGTGAACCCTTAAAGGTAAGCTACGAAGGCTTGCCCGATATCTGTTATGTGTGTGGGAAACTTGACCACAATGTGTTAGGTTGTCCGGCTGCTCCGCATTCACAGAATAAGGCAACAGCGCCCCTACCTACAACTTCAATGGCACCTGGGAGGCCGACTGCCATGTCTAGTGACGGACGAGGTGAATGGATGAATGCGCCAAGATTTTCGAGGCGTCCACCCCGACGTCAATTCACTGGCACTCCAGTTCCCCCATTGCCCCACAACCCTGGCCGTCCATCCAACCGATTTCATCTTCTAAGCAATGATAAGCTTGATGATCGTGAGCCGGCCATCCTCCCCAGGCATGATGCACCTCCCCTACATACACCACCCTCACATAACGTCCTCCTAGAGGTGACCTCAGTTCCGGATCCTCCCCTGCCACCACCACCAACCCCCTCCTGAACAACCCCCTGTTTTACCTACATTTCAGGACTTCCTCAGGGAGGGGTCAATTAAGAAATCCAAAAGCAAACTCCACAACCGAATCTAGAAACAATCCACGAAGAAATCTCAACCAGTGAAAATTCCCAAACTCACAAAGGAAAACTCCAAAAGACAAACCCTTAGAGATGTATCCAATGCCCAACCCCTCTCGTCTACTCTTGATATTTCCATGTCTCCCACTGAACCTAGGCCCTCTCTAGCTACTGCCTCAGCTACTTACCTAATCGTCTCCTCGAACTTCACCCAAACCGCCCCCCCTCCCCGACCTCGTAGACCACAAAACCATACAGCTGTGGTCCTGGGAGAAGAGTGCCACCGTATGATCTTCTCTCCCGGAGCGTCCAGCTCCAATATGGACGTGGACCGGCGGACGGTCCCTCCCCAACCTCATTGACCGATCTTCTCTTCCCGGACTTGGATGTTATCCGTATCAGTTTCATCTCAGCCAGTTTTTCTGAGCCTGCTTCAGTTTTGATATGTTCGGGACTTTGGTCCCTTGTCCTGTATCGTCTTATTATGTTTATTATGTTTATCTCGTTTTCTTGTATAAGATAGAAGTCGACTTGAGCTACCGACTTCTAATCATGTATTGAGCTCACGTATATTCTTAATATACTTCCCAGTTCACACCAATGGTGACTTCCATGACAATTATCGTTTTTTCAATTGGTTTCACAAGAGACATCTATAATACATAGTATACGGGCATCTTCCTGACATAGTATTTCTGCAAGCAATTTTGTCTTTCTATGAATGCTATGCGAAGTTTTGGGTGCTGCAGAATACTTGTTAAAACACACAATTATATATATCTTTTTATGCTAAAAGCCTAAAACACAATTATATGTTGGCTTTCTTCTAAAGTGAATTTCTCATATAGAGAAGCCAACAAGTGTGCTGATACTCTAACTAATTTGGGTTGTGGTGTTAATTTTGATTTTAAAATATTTATAGTCCCTTATCCATGTATCTGAGGGGTTGCAGTATGATTGTATGGGAATAGCCCAAAGTAGATTTGTAAGACAGTAAGCTGCTGGCCTTTGAGGCCGTTATTCAACCAAAAAAAAAAGTGAATTTCTCAATTAATGACTTCAACAAAAAAAAAAAATTCTCAATTAATGACATTGACTGTAAGAAGCAGCAGACCGTTTGAGGGAAAAGAAAAAAAAAAATTAAGAAGCAAAGCAGATGTTTTCCCCTCTGGCTCTACAAACGACATCGTTCTCCATCTCTCTCCTTTGCGAGAAAAATCTGAAAAGTCTTGGCACAAGAATAGGCAGTCATGGTCATGGCTGCATTTACGTTCGCCAAAGCGTGTCCAACAAACCAGTTAACAATAATCAAAATAATTAAAAGCACTATACGGAACCCAACTTCAATTATCACTTACTAATCTCTCCAATCGTATCTACTTAAACTCTTTTCTTCTTCTTTATTATTTACCGAGGGGAACTTCGAAGATGTCGGATCATAGGGAAAATGGGAGTGCCATATATATGGTAGCTGGGTTTGTGCGGGAAATTTTGTGAAACAGTGACTTTAAAGTATATCTAACCCTTCAAAACCGAATCTACCTATCTACACATACACTAAATGAAAGCTTAATTACAAAATCCAGGCTTTTTCTTTGCAACTATGCAAAAGTTCTAAGCTTTATGTATACGTAATGTGAAGTTTTATTCTAGCCATTAATTAGATAGTGAAATGCAAGCTCTTGGCTTCTTCTTGACCATCTTCACGATGCATGTTAAATAAGCAGGGATTGTGATCGACAATTCTGTTCTCATGATCAACTCAATTAATGTTATATTTTAACGTAATTATTGACAGGGATATATGAGGCCAAATCTTAACGAAGATACATAGGCTACTGTAGTTATCAAGAAGCAATTTTTTTGGTGAATTATCGAGATTTTTTAAAGTTTATAGACCAAGACACGAATTCCAGACTTTTAAATTAATCTCGCAGATAACTGCTACTATTAGTTATTCTAACTCATTCATAATAATTATGAATCATTAATTAAAAGTTCAAAACTACAGCTATTAATTAGTCGATATGGTTGACCATACCGTATGCAAGCTGTACGTCTTAAATTAAATATACCATGCCCCATATAATAAGAGCAGGAGATTTATCATCATTTATCAACATATTGGTTGTTTTAAGGTCAGTACGTATATGCCTCCAATGTAAAATACGCTCTATTTATTCATTCTAAAAAACGCTCCTTTATTCGATGGACCACCAATGAAGATATGAAAAATCTATTTGTTTGTTTTTCTGTGAACTCGGTGATGATGGAGATGACCAATTCAACAATCAGGAGAAAAAACTTGACGTAACAAACGTATCACAGCCGTCGATTTGCTTGTTTATTAAAATGATAAATGCCATTCCATGCTCCGTATTCTTTGCCTAAAATACTGCCTGCACGTCTTCAAACAAAAAATGGAGCACAATTCTGGCACATTTGAATATTATTTTTAATTTTTTTTGGTACATGTAACATAGAAACTACCCATAATCACTACCTTCAATTCCATCAACTGAGATTGAGTTCCCTTAATTCCACCAATTGCTTGAACTCATGATTCTTTGAACCCAGGGAGATGCTGGCTTTCTTTTGTTGGTGTCATCTCTTGACAAAGTTGAAAAATTCTATTGTATTGAAGCTTTATAAAGTCTATTGGTAAATTAAACTAGTAAACAATTTAGGGAAATATATTACATATGTATATATAGTTGTTATAAGGATTAACTTTCTCTTTTGCTTCTAGGTTTTTTTTTGGTGCAATTGCTTCTTAGGATTTTAGTTTTTATATCTTGTTCATTTCTTATTAGTTTGATTAATATACCAAATGAGTAAGCTACTAAATATAACAAATTGGCATAATTTTATTTGAGCATAATGAAATTCTTTTGTTTGCGTTTACTAACTTCAAAAACAGAACCCAGCTCATTACATTATAAGTTGAGTTCATGCACGGCTTCCTGCCTGGAATGAAGCACATTAACCATAACCGAATTAAATTTCCCCAAAATATAATTTCACAGTGTACCAACCAAAATTTGGTACGTTTGCCTGCCAGGCATTTTACTTCATGAGTTGTAACTTGTAACCCATGGAGGGTCACGAAACTCATTTTGCTGCACACCACTCCATATTGTAGAACGGCCCTAAATTCCTGGGAAATGTAGAAAACATAGTGCATCCTCCCTCACAAACCACATATATATATATGCACTTCGATATTTCTAATTTCCTCCACCAGATCTCCACTTTCTTGTATGTGCCCAAATAAAGATCCCTGGCCTTCCTTCCCTGCAAAAAACAGGGGAGAGACATATACCCTTCACGGTCAAAAAGAAACGCCAGATTGAGACCAAGAAGGCAGCCATCGCCTTCTTTCTTTTTGTTCTTTTTTTCTTTTTCCCTTTCGCATGGCATATGAACATGAATACCCATCAAGCAGAATCATGGACTCTGCCAATAAGAACCAGCAGAAAGGCGTTAACAGAGACATGGATGGTGCAGGAAAGAAGAAAAAACGAGGCGCCATGCACTTCTTTAAGGTTGCAGCTTACATGGTAAACTTCAAATCTCGCAAATCATCATCCAAGCCTTCTTCCCCTACCGAGGTCGCCTCCAAATTGACAAAAGTTATGGGCTCCATACGCCCTTTACACGCCCACTGCCACCAATCACCTCCCCGTATCACCTCAGGGGATCAGGTGAATTATTATCACAAAGTGCCATCAACAAGGGCCGAGTCTGTACTGTCTGTTGATTATCAATCGGAGGTCTTCACGGCGCCTGCCTCGCCGGATCACCGTAGCGTGGCTTCCTTCTCGTCCGGCAGCCGCAGCCGTTACGCGTCGGCGCTTAACCTGCAGGAGCTTGGCGGTGGTGGGTGTGAGGAGGAGGAGGAAGAGGCAAATCGTATTCAAGATAGCTACTATGATGACATAGCTGGTGATGAGATGATAGACTCCAAGGCGGAGGAATTTATTGCTCGTTTCTATGAACAAATGAGGATTCAAGAAAACACTACCGCCAGAGACCCATCTTCTCCTCCTCGTCGCCTCAAGACAAATGAAATGAATTAGTTCGGTTGATGAACTAACTGCCTGTGCATGGAGGGCATGCACGTTTTCGTATCTGCGCGCTTTGTTTAATGCTCTTGTTCGTTTTTTTTTTTTCACCTTTATTCTTTGATTCTTTTTCTATCTTTGATTCTGTTTCTTATACGTTTTTGTCTTCGTTAAAATTTATTTGGTTGCTATTGGGCCGGGTGGATCGACATAGGCGAGAAGTTGGAGACCTCCGAGAAAGGGATGGCGTTTTTGGTCAAATTTTCTTGTTGTATTTTGAGGTTCCATCCTAGATTTTGAAACACAATAAGTGGAGGGAAACATTGGAGGGAGATTGGTTGTTTTTTTTTTTTTGTATTTTGTATTAAGTTCAATTGGAAAGTGAAATTTTAATGTTTTTTGGAATTATCTTATTTCATAGACTTCCTCAAACTCACAAGAAACTACCAATATAAGCTCTTGTTCCCTTAAGTAAAGTCTTGCTTCTTGTGAATGAAAATATTAATATTCGGAGAGAACTGTATTTTCTTCCTTCCGATCTTTTGCCACATTGTAACAGCGTGTGTACTTTAGGTGCAAAAAAAAAAAAAACAGAATTGAGCTCAGCTATGACCTTCTGGATATTGAATTAATTCTAGTCACACAGGTTGTGCAAAAAGTAGCCATCAACTAATCAAATTCAAAAACCAATAAAATACCCTTGTAGATAAGTAATTTTTTTTTTTCGGTAACATAACTGTAGATGAGTAAATTTTAAGTTGAGCATGTTATTGGGATACAATAAGATATTAATGCGCCCCATTAACGCTTTCCTAGGATTATTTTTTGGGTCGCAGTACCATGGCTGGCATTCCTTTGTGGGCTTTTGGGCTTTTATTGATCTTACTTTGTACCAAAACTAATTGGTTTCCAGCCTGACTACTACAGACACACTGCATAAACATCAGATCGCTAACCAAATAATTTCTGGGCGTTGTCCACAAACCATCACTTACTAATTAATTATTTCCCGTCCTCCCCGCAAAAATTTCTGCTATCATGCGGGCCTTTATTTGGGAGAAAGGAACTGTGTATTCCTTGGACACTTGGAGAAGCTCAAGGCCGCAAATGATAATGAAGCTGTCCATGCTGCACGGTTCTTGGGCCTGAATTTAACGAAAAATACCCATTGCGGCAATTATGGTAAACATAAATCTTAAGTTTGGGCCAATTTCGAACCGACAGATTAATGATCTTTCTGGGTTGGCTAACAAAATCGAATTCAAATGAATTTGGGACATTGGGCTGGACACGCGAACCTGTAGCTAGATTCCTAGAATGGCAGCGCTGCGTTCTGAAATTGAAAGCTACGGATCAACAATTTCTGTTTCCTCGGAATTGGTAAAAGGCTAAGCTAAAAGAGATTGAAAAGTGAAAACTCATTACAGGACTACAGTAAATCTAACGCTTTTACCAGCATCATCATGAGCATCTTCTTTCTGTGCTGGAAGGAAATACAGGAACGGTAAAAAAGATGGAACAAAACATCTAGACTTTGGGGCAAGGAAGTATTTTTCACTAATTTAACTGCATTGCAAATCAAGTTTTACAAACATGCATGAAAATTTGTAAACGATATAATCCTACTATTCCCATCAGCTTTCGCTTTTCACCCAAGTCCCAGTGATCTAGTCCTTTTTCCCTAATCTGAAAAACAGGAACCAACACATCAAACAACGGCTTACCAATCACCACATGATCCTGCCACATGAAGCTATTGGGACCCATCCGACGTGTAAAAATCTTTAACCGTTAGATTCAATATCCGTGAATTATCTGGGAGCACTTGTTCTTGATCCAACAAAACCCTTTCCTCAAAGAATGCTTCACTTTACCTTCCACCGTGTAAACCTTGTACTTGGCGATCCTCCTCTTCCTCTTCATTTCCGGGTCGCCAAAACCACCCCAGGGTTTCGCCGCGATCTGACTCGGTCGGGTCACCCGTGGCGGGACAGGTGCCAGACCCGGCGAGTGGGGCCGAGTCACGTAGCTCTGGTTGTTACTACCATAAGAAGACCCACCACCACCAAAACCCTTCCCGCTCACAATCTCCAGCCTCCGGTCACCCACGTAGGATGGTGTTCTTGGACCCGACCCGTACCCGTACCCATCCATCAGAACAAAACCCAAGTTTTTGTATCGGGAGACAAATGTGAAAAGAAAGCTTTTTGTGGGTTTTTATATTTGTTGTGATGGAGTTGTGTGCGGGCAAATGAGAGTTGGTGGGTGTGTGTAGGAAAAATAAAGGAAGAAGCTATTAGCTATGGAATAAAGTGGAGATCTACTTTTAGGGTTTGCTTTGCTTTAATAAAGACTTTACCCGAATCTCTTTTGTTTTGTAGTACTAGCTATTACTCTTTTTTGGTTGTCTCTGTAGTCTGTACTCAATGGGAGCTGAGCTCTCTCTTTTAACAAGGGAAAGGAATTGAAGAACTTAATAAAAAAGTAGTGGTAAATATGTTGTGTGTGCTTGTGTTAGCTGGAAGATGGTGTTTTTTGGGCAGTGGACAGCCTCGGAGTTGCCGATCTTTGGTTGGAGTAGACCATCTGTCTTTCTCCTGATTAGGATGCTCAATTTTAATTAATTATTCAACTCTTACTAATGAAATGGTCATTGGTGGTTGTTTATTCTGCTGGTGGGCTTCGATTCTGTCTGCCATAAGTCCTTGATGACAGTTAATTACTAGTGTAGTAATGTTTATAAGTAAACGGATAGGTATTTGAGTTTAACGAAACTCCCAACTAGATTTGACGATGCTTGCGTAGGATACTTTATCGAGCTTATTTTAAAGCCTTTTCTTTTAAAATTTTGGGAAGTGAAATTGCATGTCATTGTTTCAGCTCTGTGGTCACATCACAGGATCTCACGATCAAAGCTAAACGATACTGTACAATTTTGGTGCTATGGATCCAATAAAAAACAGTTTCAGACTGGAATTCGAGGATTTAGAGCTTAACCCTCCCACCACATGGAGATGACATATTCTTTTTCTAACATGTGATGACGAATTCAGCTAATTTGTTTAGACATTAATTATTATAACTTCACATCGATTTTGGTGGAGGAGGGAGTATTTTTAAACCAGTTGACCCAATTAGTTTGACCTGATTACCTTGATGAAAAAATCGGTGATTTGCGCTACTATCAATGTTGATTAATTAGCTAGCCGGATCAGCTTGTCACTTGAGCCAAGAAGGAAGAGATAAAGTGTTTGACTGATTGTGCAACCTGGAAAACAAAAAATGCTATGAAAAGTGAGTACAGTTTTACTACTCAACCCGATGTTGTTGATGCCATTGTCTTTTAGGAAGTCCCATGAAAACAATAATCGAAATTTCTCATTATTTCTAATGTCAAGTATGTGCATATATGCAAATGTAAAGCTAATTAATAAGCACCCGAAAGCTCCAAGTGGTAGCTTATTTGGCAGCTCTGCTCTTGCAGGTTTTACATGTATGTTCATTTCGAAACATGGTTGTAACTGATGCGTGATAGGAGTTGAATCGTGATTGTAATGGAGAAGTGAGAAAACTAGAGGTAGGAATTGAAGTTTCCTCCTCTTTACAAGTCGGGATTCAAAGTTAATGATGATACATTATTGCCTTGACAAAAAGGAGAAGAACGGATGAGTTTTTCAGGTCGACAAATTCACAATGACCAAAATCACTAAAATTGACTAAATTAGAGCTTTTGCCGCTTTAAAGACAAAAAATTGACACAAAATATGATAGCTAACTGTCGGTTGCCAAGTAGAGATCAAAGTAAGAATGAACAAACTAACGCCCGAACTACCTCTCTAACTAGAAGAAGGGTTTAGTTTGAGGCAGAGATCAACTCCTTCATCCTTGCTCGACTTGACTAGTTTACCTGGAACTTTAACAAAAGATGCCATTGTAGCACCCACATGCAACGGTTGAGATACATAAATCTTAGGAGGGAAATGTGGAGTACTAGATGGGCAAAACGAAGGGCGTGATGGGTAATAATAGCTCGCCTGGGGCACACCAAATTTGGGTGCAATACGGCTATTAGTGCTGGAAAATCCTCTGGGGTGATGGACATTGAATGGTAATGGTTTCACTGCATGTGAGCTAAGGATTGGTGCAGCCGCCATGAACCTTGTTCGCTCACAATGGTAGTATTGGGCACGTCTGGCTCTTTGCCGCTCCCTCTTGTGTGCATTTTGATGACCTCCTAGAGCTTGCGAGTTGGCAAAGGCTCTGCGGCAAAAATGGCACTCAAATTTCCTGTTTTCTATGTAGTTATCGTCTGTCTTGGCCAGGTTTTCGTTCTTCTCGTGGGTTAGGGAAAAACCAAACAGCTTTATTCCTGATGAGGTTGGCTTATCATCGGATGTCGGGGATAAGGTTGAGCTCTCTGCCATTTGTACGAGGAGGGCTTTTGTTTCCTGATGTTATAACGGGAGCAGCTAATATTTATAGGAAGCCAGCGATTATTTAGAAAAACAAGAATCAGTACAGGAGTAATGGTATGGTACCTACGTATATATGGAATTTTTGTACAGAGAGATATGGCAGATCATGTATGGTTGTTACAAATAAGTGATGTGATCTTTTTAACACATGTATATAATTTGTACTTTCAGCAGTGTACAAAAAGCCTTCTTCTTGGTTAGGAAGGGTAACAAAAAGAAAAAGGAATAATGATTAGCATTAAGAGAGTGACTAATAGCAGAATGATTACATGACAATCAATTAAGCAGGTTTTTCCTTTTTCGTTGACTTTAAGGTTGGAATTAACTAAATCTGCATCTCACTATATAATTATGCCTTCAGGTAACAAGATCATATGAGGATAGGGACAATTGGTGGGAATCACTTGTAGGTGTGAAGTCATCCATCATAGGGGAATTGAAAGAGGGATATGGCGTGATTTGGGTGTTGATGTCCCCTTGTATATCCAATTTTGATGCGCTAAGTCAGATTTGCATGGCGTATAGCTGGATACTCAAGTTCAAGGTAAATAGTCTTGGCTGACGTGAATGTATCCGATCCTACTGGTATACATCAGTACTAATAAATCTAGCATCATATTACAACTTAAATTAGTATAGCAGTTCATCAACTTTATTGGTTACCACTAAACAGTTGTGGTGGACCTATTTTGGAGTTTTTCCTATTCTCTGGATGGATGAGAGGGAGGATAGCTGCCTCTAGCCACACTCAGCTCGAGAAAAGGACAGACACTAACTCTATTTTCAACTAGAAACTGTACAAATTGATGAATTCAGTTCTTGCTATTAGTATATATACATTTCAGCCGGCCGGCAACGAGCTCCTAATCTCTAGTTAAGAACCGCATACCAAAAGGGAATATGTGCCATTCAGGATTTGCAGAACAGTTCGGGGAGTAGTATCAACTACCAAGTTTAGGAATCCATAATGGTTTCATTTTGTCATCAGATTCAATAAGAAGGATGTAGGATTTTAATCAACTCTTTAGTTATGTTTAAGAGAGAGTGATCTAAAGCATGCCAAATTTACAGCAAAACAGGAAAAATTGCTGTAGAATTTTGCATGGTCTGATGTGATTGCACAACACAACAAAGGATACAATAACAGAGGGGCCAGATCTTTCCTTACATCTTGTTTCTTTCTTAGTCTTGCCTGATCGTGTTTGATCTAACCTGATGCTGTACCTACTGAAAACAATTGTAAAAAAAAAAAAAGAGAAGCTCGTGCTGTTTGGCACTGCAAGAAACAGACTATCTCTCCCCAGCATTATCTACTTTTAAAAACAAGCTTTTATGTGCTTCTATCATCCAAACTTAAGGTTGTGAATGGGAAACATATTGTTTCTGTGCAAAAAAAAACTTCTTAACGAAAAAGTACAAATTTGGATGAGAATCATGCTAAAAATTTCTAACATAACATTCAAAAGTTATAATAATACTCTCTGAACTCTGAATACTTCAAGTTAGTACAATCTTCCAGGAAATAGAGAAAAAAACGCACTTAGGGAGCAGATATAATTTTCGCTTGTGGTGTCAAATCCTGATTCCCTTCATTTGTTCAAATTCCGGGGATGCGAAGTTGCATGTGGCCCTTCCTGGGAATTGCGATGCTTTAATGTTACAAGCGAATAAACATCTTTGCAACTCTGTCTTGTCACCTCATCTTAGAGCGCACAGAGACTCATCAGGGCACAAGTTTGTGAACCGAAATTGAAAGTGAAAAGTTTCAATTAGGCTCTACAAGATTAACTACAATATGCATCCCCACCAGTCAGAATCATTTTCCGCTTGCAATTTGCTGAGTACCCTTAATCCTTATGTCAAAATATTAATTTAGGAATCAACTGAAAGTTCTAAACTTGAAAGTGTACACCATTTGGAGGACTTAAAATATTACTTAGCAATGCATCAGGCATGAGTACTGCTACACAAGCAAGCAATCATCCATCATAATATCTCTTTTTCAGGGGGGCATTTGCTAATCTCAATTAAGAGGCAAATTCAAGGAAAGAAAGAGTGAGTTTAGGTTGAATATGCTTTCCAGCATTGGACATTTAAGTACACATAAGGGGTCCGCAAAGGAGCATAGTACTTTTGCTGGCATCACTTCACAAAGGACACCTTGTGAGCCAAACCTTTTGCCTTTTACACGAAGCTTGAAGAAGCACCTCGTCTATTTTCTGAAAAAACTGAAAGGAAGCACCAGTCAGGTGGCCTACAAAGAGCACTTTTTGCGGTTTAAATTCCATTTTGCCATATTATTGGATCCAAAGTCCTGACCTTCTAAGTTGCTACTCTGAACTCTGGGCTCCTGCTCTGGTTAGGCTATAGACTAGGACTATTTATTCAGTGAAACCTATTCTCTATTTTGTAGGAAAAAGTAAAGAACAGTCATCGTGAATTTGTGATCATACTGTTTGCTCATATGTATCATTCATGCGCCAATAATTCAAACTCTGACAGTCTACCTAAGACATTCTGATCTTGCAGAAGAGAATATTCCTTTTAATAAGCATTAAATTTTCACTACAGTGAGTTCGAGCAGGAGTTGAACCTATACAGGTAGCTGCACCCAGGAAAAGTTTGCCTACAGTTTTACTGATGGCATAAATCTTTATGTGAACGGTCCTCATTTCAAATGTGGGCCAAAAATACTCGTAGCTATGATATAAATGTAGAAAAGTGACCATCAGATCAGCAGCAAGTACGTCCCAAGTAGCTTTAATTTTACTTCAGGAAGATGGCTATGAGCCAGCGAACCAATTAAGTTGCTTATGGTGCATAATGTACTTTTGGTTCATGTCCCCCTGCACGCGTATGTCCAATCCAGGGGAAGCACCAGTTGATCCACAATCTTAACATGGATGCATTGTTTCTGAAATACGACAAACTAAAAGAAATTATAAGACTGGTGACAATGAAGAGCCATAGGCCATAGCTAGGAGACCTTGTGTAGTGGCTAAAAAGTGGAAAAAGCCTGACTCAAAAAAAAAAAAAAAGAGTTGTACCAGTCCTGACATTACTAGCGTGTCTAGGAACTACAGGATATCGCACATGACATCATATTCTTTCTTTGTCCTCTTCACTTTCAGAGAAATTCTAGTTCATTCATTTTGTATATTACAAAGTGATGGCTTCCACGAAAAAAAATCCTACTTGTACGTGGAACTAGTGAACCGAAACGTGTCACTGTTATGTCATTCGTTGATCGATCAAGTTTGCAGCAAGGTAGTCATGAGGCCTGTTGTTGTAATATCTATCAGGATTCTGCTTGGTGGTGGTCTGTATTCCGTCATCTCTCTAGATATTATCATAGACAGACATCGCTTTCCACACGATGATATCTGCCACAACACTAGTAGTAGTAGATAACTCAAATTTGCTTTTTCGAAGTTCAGTTCATTATCATTGAGGCTATTGGTGGAAAAGGGAGGCAATGGTCACCTAAATTGTGGGGATAAGAAACGTCATTCTACAAAACTTTGCTGCTGCAAAGATAACATCTCAAGATTACAGAATCCTGGAAAGGTCCCAGTTAGTCCTACTTAGACAGGACTAAAGGCTCTCTTATGCAGGGTAGTATGATGCAGCACCAAGACCCTTATGAATGGTTATTAATTAATCTCTTAAGGTAGTCAACGATACGTTTTGTTTCTTCCCTCTTAGTGCTGTTTCTCATCAGTGTCTTTAGACACTTTTCGGCTTGAGATAATGTCAAGATTGTTGGTCTGAAATAGATGGAACAAGAATAGTTTGGTCTTTTGTAACTGATACAATAACATAGCAAATATTCTACCAAACAAAAAAAAAAAGAAAACAGAGCAAATAATTGCTATACTTAATGATGTGTTATTTTATTGTACATCAAAGGTCCATGAAGGAAAATTTTTTAATCATTTCTTTGCGTGGTCCAGTTTTATCAGAGTTTTTGAGAATCCATTAAAAACCCTCTTCAATTCAGTTGATTCTGATCCCTACAAAATGAAATCCGCAAAGAATTCCCATTGTAGTTGCTCAATATCCAGAGCAAGTCTTCTTCAGGTTTTAAAGGATTCAGGGATCGTTCAGGCGATATTGCCATCAGGTTTCAGATATCTCCGGCAGTTGTTCATTAGGCAAAAAGTATGATCAGACTGACAAATGGGGAGGCAGATTAGATGGCATAGGCAGCCAAATGCGTCAATTTCCACTCACTCCATTGCCTAAATGCTCCACTGCAACCACTGCTTTATCTTGTTAGTATGTGATTGCAAAGGCTTAATGGCAAAGGAATGGTAGGCAAGTCAGGAAAAAAAAGACATTATAGAAAACACATGTTGGGTTACTTTTAAGCTGGAAGTAGGGGCTCCTCGTACACTTGGGTTGCGGTGGGTGGGTGGGGGGCTCAGATTCTTTGGCATTATTGGCTGCCTACTAGTTATAGATAGGCACATGTGGCCTTGACCCAAATCTATGAACCACACCCCCGTAGATCATGTGATTTGTGTCCATACTTGAGAACATGAAAGTTCAATCTAGGGGCCCCTTGTCCCCGGCTTTCACAAATCAAAGGTCCATATACTGAAAATGAAAAAAAAGGGCATGCCCTGATACGACACCATTTGTGCGATGAGTGTCATTTAGGATAGAGTCCATTGAGTACTACACGTCGTTGATTGCGGCCTCTATTTTTTTTTTTTTTTGACATAATACGTTTTTGTACCGAAATTATTTTTGGAACAAAAAAAAAACTCACAAATTCTCGGCTAACGCCGCATGATGTTTTTTTTTTTTTTAATTTTGCTTCAACAAATATATTTCTCCACCCTCCCTCCGTTTACCGGGGCCCCCAAGTGGAAGTAATGGAAGGCCCAATTCTTGACTTAACCCAAATATTAGCCCAATAATTTATAAAAGGCCCAGCTCGTTTAGTCTTCCCACGAAATATTGTTAACAGCTGGCCCGCTGCAACAGAAACATTATACCGCGCAAGTTAGAGGTTGCAATGGGAGAGAACAAAGAAAAGCCGGTAGACGTTTCTAACGTGCGCTGGTGTGCGCAGGACACGACTCATTGATCCACCAAGGTAAGAATTCCATCAAAGCCGTAGACATAATCCAACGGCCAATAGGCCACAAAAGCCAGATATGTAGCGCTCGTTAACCCCGCATGTTCTCCTGGCGCACGGTAGCTTATCCAAGAAATTTTAAGCTATCATCATCCACCAGCATGCGCATTACTCTCTCAACTTGAACCTCCCCGCCAGTTCCAAAATCTCTCCCCATTTCCTCGTTACTACTGGTACGTTATAATTTTTTTTTTCTCTCACATTCTTTTATTTTTCGTTTTCGCTTCTTTAAAAAAAAAAATTAAAAAATTTACGGTGAAATTTTTGTAAATCATCTTCTTCTCTTGTTATTGGAATGCTAAAATTGAAATTCTGTTCATGTCTTGACCGATCTAGTGTTGATACCCAATCGCGATTGGATCACATTTCGGGGACCAGTTTGTTTATGATGGGTAACTTAATCGGGAACTGGAGTATAGAGGATTTGAAGAATCTAGGGTTTGGTTTCTGCTGGAGGATTTGGCTATACAGATGGAGTTAACTCACAGGTTAGTTACGTTTTATGAAAAATTTGCGGTTAATAATGCCGTTAATAGCTTTCATTTAAGTTGATCTCATGATTGTGAGAAATTAGGTATACTTGAATTCGCGAAGAGACAGGTTTAACTGTAACGAAGACGTTTTCTACTGTTCCCTTCGTGTTTTGTTTGGAGTGTTAGTGTAGTTGTTCTTATACTTGAGAGGCTTTTGTTTCTGCGACAGGTTGTACTATCTATATGCTATGTTGTTTGCCTGCTGGTGAAATCATGTCCAAATTATCGGGTATGGTGAAAGAAACGTCTGAAAGTGGGATGGATTCATGCCAAGATGATATTAGTACTGTGGAGGAAATGCCGGAGGATTCGATCTTGTCGCGGCAGACTTCGGTTAACCTTGTCCCTTTTATTGGTCAGAGATTTGTTTCCCAAGATGCTGCTTATGAGTTTTATTGTAGCTTCGCCAAGCAGTGCGGGTTTTCGATCAGGCGTCATAGGACTCGAGGGAAAGATGGAGTGGGCAGGGGTGTTACCAGAAGGGATTTCACTTGCCACAGGGGTGGCTATCCACAGACAAAGGGCAGCGATGACGGAAAGCTGCAGAGAAATAGGAAGTCATCTCGGTGTGGATGTCAAGCATATATGCGAATCGTTAAGAGGGCAGATTTTGATGTTCCGGAATGGCGCATTACTGGTTTTAGCAACATTCATAACCATGAGCTCTTAAAATCGAATGAGGTGCAGCTGTTACCAGCTTATTGTAGCATGTCTGCAGATGATAAAAGTCGGATTTGCATGTATGCAAAAGCTGGGATGTCAGTTCGACAAATGTTAAGGTTAATGGAGTTAGAGAAGGGTGTGAAGCTAGGCTGTTTGCCATTTACGGAACTAGATGTTAGAAACCTGCTACAATCTTTTAGGAATGTGAACAAGGATACTGATGCTATTGACTTGCTTGAAATGTGCAAATACAAGAAGGACAAAGACCCCAACTTTAAGTACAACTTCCAGATTGATGCAAATAACCGTCTAGAGCACATTGCTTGGTCATATGCTTCATCAGTTCAATCATACGAGGCTTTTGGAGATGCCGTAATATTTGACACCACTCACCGTTTGGATGCTTATGACATGATTCTTGGGGTCTGGCTTGGGGTGGACAATCATGGGACTAATTGCTTCTTTGGATGTGTGCTTCTTCGAGATGAGAATATACAGTCTTTTTCCTGGGCTTTGAAGGTAAGGAGCATCAGACATTTATTATGTCTATATTAGGATCTCAATGTGATTCTCTGTTTTCTATGAGCTCTTTATTGTTTTCAAATACCGTCTTCCTTTTTCAATCGCTCATTATTTCGGAATGAACCATTTGACTGTGAATATACTTTGCCAGCAAGTATTTGAACCTGAAAATGTTCTTAATTTGTAAAGAATAGAGTGCTTTGGTGTTTCCCATGTTCAAGCTACTTATATTTATTGGAGGGGGTGATGTACATATAATCTGGAACTCATCTGTTTTGATCTCAAATTAGAAGTATATAAAAAGGTTCCTTATACACAACTATTCAAAGCTTAGATCCAAACTATCAACATTTGGTTCATACCTTTTCTGTAAAAATCTGTAGTTACATTTGTATCTTATCTTTTATCTCAAAAATGTACTTGCAGGCATTCCTGGAGTTCATGGATGGAAAGGCTCCAGAAACTATACTAACCGACCAGAACATGTGGCTTAAAGAAGCCATTGCTGTTGAAATGCCTCGCACCAAGCATGCCTTTTGCATATGGCATATCATAGCAAAGTTCTCTGATTGGTTTTCTGCTCTGCTTGGGTCACAATATGATAAATGGAAGGCAGAATTTCTCCGGTTATATAATCTGTACTCATTGGAGGAATTTGAGATAGGATGGAAAGAGATGGTTGAGACATATGGGCTGCAAGGCAACAAACACGTTGTTGGTTTATTTGCATTGCGCACATTGTGGGCCCTACCGTACATACGATGTTACTTTTTTGCTGGGATGACAAATACATTCCAGTCAGAGTTAATAGCTGCCTTTATCCAACGAGTTTTAAGTGCTCAATCTCTTGATAACTTTGTAGAGCAGGTTAGAGACTGACATTTTATCTTACATTGTATTGGTTTTATTGGTTCCATTAGTTTATCCTCCAATCTGCAGGTTGCTGCCGTTGCTGAATCTAAAGAGTCAGGATCAAAACAGAAGATGCAAAGTAAGGCCCACAAGGTATCACTCAAAATGGGATCTCCAATCGAGTCACATGCTGCAACTGTTCTAACACCATATGCCTTTGGCAAACTACAAGAAGAGCTTGTGTTGGCTCCACAATACGCATCACTGATGGTGGATGAGACTTATTTTATCGTCAGACACCATACAGATATGGATGGAGGGTGCAAAGTTCTCTGGATTCCTCATGATGAATTTATCAGCTGTAGCTGCCACTTGTTTGAGTTTTCTGGAATCCTTTGCAGACATGTTCTGCGTGTTCTATCGATCAATAACTGCTTTCACATACCAGACCGATATTTACCTGTTCGTTGGCGTGATGTCAGTACATCCCAGACAAAGCCTTTCCAGACATTTACTTCAGAGGAGCACACGGGAAAAGTTCAGTTATTGCAATCCATGGTTTCGACCCTTATTGCAGAATCATTAGAGACAGAAGAGCGTCTTGATGTTGCTTGTGATCAAGTTGCTGAGTTGTTATCTCGCATCAAGGAATTTCCTGGGCCAGCACATGCTACTAATGATCTTACTTACGAGAGTCCATCTGATTCGTTGATACTTCCTGAAGTTGAAGATTCAGATGGATTTGTTCAAAGTTTTGAGGATGAAAATTCTCATGACTGTATAACCTTTGGCAAGATGAAAGAGAGAAGACCAAGAGACGGGGTTAATGTCCACAGGAAACGAAGGCGTTGTTCTGTGCCTTGCTGCGGGCAGTATGGACACGATGCCTCAGATTGTCCGATGATGGGAGATGGTGGTTTGAATGGAGACGCCTTGGGATTTCTATAGGTATACTGTAGGAGAAGACTGATGCATGATGCATTCATAACACCCTGGCCTATATATGCTTATGCATCAATACCAACAATTGTTAATCTTCCAAATAAATTTTCTTTTTCATTTATCTCTTTTCTTCTGTGGAGGCAACTCTCTCCTACTTTAAAGACTAGGAAATTTGAGAAGTTTATTTCGTTAACATGAAAGGGCATTGATTGTACGGGTTCCCGAGAGAAGAATTACATATACTAAGCTTAACTAATTTAAAACTGAGATTGTAATGCCTTCTAGGCCAAATTTAACACTGACCGTGACTCCTTGATACAGATTGGAAGAGCTTAGATCATTCAAGATGAACATAAACAATTCATTTAGTCTGTCTTATCTCAATCAAGCAGGATAGTGTACAGAAATTTAGCTTTATTGGGTAGACAGCAATGTTAAAAGAGAAGACTTGTGAATTATTTTCTAGTATATTCACTAAGCGTGCACTATTCAGCTCTCAATCAGCGTACAGCCTTTGCCTACTTTTCAGTGTCGTCAGCCAAGGAAACCTTGCTTAGCCTGCTTGGCAATGCTCTAGCATCATTGGCTCTGGCCTTTCTACCTCCACCTTGGCGACTTCCTGAGCCATAGAGAGCTCTATGTGCCAGTGCTTTGCCAAAACGGGGTGTAGGGAATCCTTCGCTGTTGGGAGATGCTGGAATAGAGCTTCCCTTGATGCTGTCATTATCGGTCCCTGAAGACTCAACATTTGCTGCTCCCTTCTCAGTTGCCATATAATATGTCTTATATATCACTCCCGGAGTCCCGGTGAGAGTATGAACAAGTGTCACCAGGGTGTGAACAGCTCACCAGAACTTGCAGTGGAGCTGTCAGCTGTGGAGGAGATGGCAGCAGCTAGTTGGTTATATATGGTCTTTAAAAGTTAAGGTAAAAAAAGATAGTTCAAGAGAGCATAAAACTTTTCCAAGTTTGCCTCAAGATATGGTGGTGGAATCTGAAGATAGCAAAGAACTTTGAGGTAAAGTAGTGTTCAGCCGAAAGAAAACTCCTTCGTTAAAACTCTTTTACCAAGAAAGTTTATTATATCTTCCATTACAAGAAACTAAATATCCGAAAACACCAGCCTTTAATCTGCACATTATTGCCATAGGCTCGTAGTAATGATCTACGTCATACAAGCCTTTGGCCAAGACAAGATAAGAATCATTCTTTTGATAGTGCAGGGTTCGCCATACAGCTAGATTGATCTTTTTATACTGTTGCATGTCTTAAGAAATTGGTAAACTGGCGGCTGTTATGGTTACTTTCATGTTGACCCAAAATTTGCGCCATAATCAAATCTCTGTCGGATTCTTTTTTCCTTCTATAACTTGCATGTAATTACCTTACTGTTTTGAACCTAGCACCCTTCCTTGAGGCGGTATATAATTTCAACTTTCACCATTTGGAAGATAATGTACAGACAATGATCAGAAAAATGCGTACAGGATGAAACGCCATTGCCAGAAAGAATCTTGGGAACCAAAACAAATCCAGTAGTTCAACTTTTGCCTGTGAGCACTGAACCTAATTTTCTGATACGGGTGGTTACATGCATGCATCTCAATTCAGTTCAGGAATCGTGAGCTTTTCTTTCTCTTTTCTCATCATCATATTTCTAGAGTTCTTCACTGGAATGTATAACGTTCCTTAAATCAGTGAAAGTAAAACAGAATTACAGATGTTATCGGAGGGAATCATTTTTCTGCTGATGTGACGCCTCATAAAATATAAGGGGGAAAAGGCTCATAAAATATAAGGGTCGAATCAGCTTTGCAAAAGAAATTTACTGCTAATTAGTGATTGACATCGAGTATGCCGATCCCCACTTCTCGTAGATTCAGCTACAACCTTCTACCACCAGCTTTTTCATCGGGGACGATTTTATTATGTTACCAAATGTGAAAACAGAAAAGCAAACTGCGCAGTGCTTTTTCTTGGGTCATTTTGCACTTTAATACGCCATCAAGTGGCGTGTTCTTGAAACAAATCAATGTCTAGTCTCTATCTCAATCACCTTAGAAAAAAATCTTAAATTGTGCAGATATAGTATAATAGCCTAGGAAAAAGCTCATCCTTCCTAGTCTCCATTACTCTTCGAGTTCGAAAGAAAAATGGTCTCGATTACTCACAAATCGTGGATTAAAATGAGTCGAGCAAGTTTTATGTAGAAATCCCAGAAACATGACGTAGGATAGCAAAACACGGATCATAGTTACAGATGAAGAGGATAGATACGTGAAATGGTCATATTTTAGGTATTACAAGCTTGATATATTCATTAAAAGGTTTTGTAGTAACAGAGAACATGTCTACTATTCCTGATTTCTACAGTCTTACATAAATGCCTTTAACATGTAAGAATCCAGCGACAATCCCCCAAAATACAATCTCTATAATTACAAAAGCTAAGGTGCCCCACTTCTCCGAATGGAACAAAGCCTGTAATACTGATTCTGTGACGTGAACCTGCAAGTTATAATTGATCATACTCAACCCATATAAACTCATTTAACTACCAAACCACTAGGATCAAAATAGGTACAGCACAAAGTCAATAGGGCATTTTTCTAACGTTCTTGGTATCTTGGCGACACAAGAAATCTACTTTTTCTCACATAAAGCAAGGACAGAACAATGCTCTCAAATTGCATAGCAAGTCCTCTCTCCCTCATTTTGATGGAGTTGCAGATTCAAATCTGAGTCGCATGAGGGAGAGGGGACGGGCTACGCAATTTAAGCAAAGGCTCGTCAGTCATGAATCTGTAGTTATTTCTTACAAATCTTGACCAACAAATGCTTTTCCTTCTAAACGTGATCTTTTTATCCAAAACGATTATCTTAATCCATTGTTTAACATTCCTTGATTTTACTGCCTTATTCACTGGGGGATGAAGTACACCAAAGAGTAATGCATTTCCTTACCCATTTGATCTTGAAGAAGGAACATATAAACCTGCAGGGGAACTGGATAGAAAGCCTTACCAGGTTGTTTTCTGGTGAACGCCAAAAAAAACCTTGCACAGCTGCTGGGAAAAGTTCACAAGCGGCTAAAGCATATATGATAAGTGCATTCATCCCCATCCATTCGAGCAATATCGTTGGCTTCCTAATCTTCTTGACATCAACCTGCACCACATGGGAAATACAAATTCATCACAGCCCTCACCAACCGTTTCAGTCACTTACAGTTTTCAAATTGATTTCTAGAAACGAAAAAAAAATTAACAGCATAGTTCAAAGGAATAAATAATCATAAAATGGCAGTTTACTAACAATTTAGATCCAACCACAGTTTGTTTCTTTGTTTTATATAGTTTTGAGGTGTTAATTTTGATCTCTGTTCTCCATATGTACAGTTTGTCGATAAAAGAATAACTTCATTTTGTTTAAAGCTCCTTATATTAGTCAAACAGATATCACGAGGTCAGGTTGATGAACGATGAATTGAGCATCCCCAATCGCAGTTTCTTTTTGTACTTTGCATAGAGTAGAAAGATAGACTTACAATATAGAAAATAAAAGTTAAAAATAAGCCAGATGCTCCTGCTGTGATGCACAAATAGCTCAAGGTATACAGTGGTTTAGATAAAGGAATGCCTGCAATAAGGACAACCATAAACTATGGATTAGAGGAAACAGTGCGTAAAAGCATTGATCAGAACTGATTCTTGTAATTGATAGCCTACCTAGCAGTTGCAAGACATATCCAGCAATTAAAATTGTGAAAAAAGACATGGACCACAAAACCACTCTTTGTGTGTGGTCCTGCAGGAAACAAACATAACAAACTCATCAGCAGATTCCATCAAAGAGCTGAATCAAGAGAGATTTCTAAACATGTCATCAGAAATTAGCTTCATTCATTTAAGGTGAGAGATATTAGCTTCTTAAAGACATAAGTGGATGATTCATACCTTGAAGTAAGAAAGTATATGTCCGAAATGCAATCCCAGGAAACATGTAATGGCAGCCATCAAGGAACTGGAAAAACATAGCTGTTAAATGTAGAGGGAATTTACAAAGGGAAGGAGCAGCAACGATAAGGAAGAGGAGGGAAGTAAAAGAAATGCAGTTATTTGACCTTAAGATGCCCTCAGGGTCGAACGGGGCAAGGCACCACCCAGGTGCATTTGGCGGCAGAGGTCCATAGTCTGGAGAATTAGCACTGCATTGCTGGCATAGCAATTATGATCGAGATCTAAAATACTGTTAAAGAGCTGACCCAAGAAAAAAAAAAACAGTTCTTAGAGATCAAACCGGTGATCACCTTGGTTCTCCTATATACAGGACGCTGATAAAGATGGTTTTCACCAAGAAATATTCGATCAACCAAGCCGACTGCATTACAAGGAGGTTCAAGACTTCCCTTCACTCCACAACTCACCTGAGAAAAGAAATAAAGGTTTTGTTAGATCCATCACGAAAGCCAAGGGACTTTCTTAGGATAGAACAGAAAGACACTCAAACATTCTTTACCAATGAAGCAAGATTTTCCATGATGGATAAATTTAGAATGAATGGGATCATGGAAGTAACTTCTTGGTACAACATATACAGTTCAACTCACAATTTCAATACCCAGATTGGTGTTTGGAGCTTCAAATTCCCAGTCAGGAACATAAAGGCCGTATAAAATACATAAGTAAATGGAGCCTAGAAAGAGAGCAACCATCCTGCAAATAAAGCAAAATTAAACGGTTCCATCACATTAGAAACAGGTGAGAAATATAAGGCAGAGTGTATCATCTCAAAAACTAAACAGCGATGTAGTGTTTGATGGAATAATATCTTAAAACTGATGCAACGCTTTTGAGTTAGAAGCACTTTTGCTATGGACAGCAGAAAGTGCAGAAGTGTAATAATATTACATACTTTAGCTCCTCATGGGGAAAAAAAAACTCAGTTAAAGAAAAGCTAAGCTTTTCCTTGCCAGTAGTGACTTTTAGGTAGAGAAACAATCAAACCTGAACGGCATCCATCAGGCTGTAATGACAGAAGAATCGACATCTTTAGTCTTTCAAGTGCTTGTCAATGATATACTTGATAATCAAACTATTCGAAAGTTGTAAAACTGATACAGTTAGCACTCAGTATTCACTTCTAAATAGAGAGAAAGTCAACAGTGTTCTATAGACAGTTTAAACTCATAAAAAGATGTATAAAGTTTTGACAACATTCCAGTCCCTGCTCACTTGATTTTCACTTTTATCAACTCAGATTTTCAAACCCAAAGCAAGTGCAATCTTAATTTACTTGTTCCATCATATACACATTTCTAAATGGACCAGAGCTAAGACCATGATGCCAGTCTACCGCGTAAGTAAATCAGTAGAGATGATATAGATCCGAATAATAAAACTAACCACTGAACATAGTGCTTCTTTACAAAATCCATCAATGAATCAACTGCGATATTGCCCACGAGCCAGATCTCCGACATTGAAGCAAATAGATAACCGATTGCTATCCTCTACAAAATTATAGATCCATGTTAGCGTAGTAACCAGATAAGAGCATTAAGTCTAGAATAATATTTCATTATAGCGACAAAATTTATGAGTAAAAAAAGTAAGACCAAGGTGCTCAATGGTTATGAAAGACAAAAAAAAAAAAAAAAAAGATACTACCAATGCAGAAACATCTATACAGATGGATGTACCTAAATTCTAAACCAATCTACTCTCAACTCATGGAGGTTTTACCTGGGGAGTTCTTTGATAGAAAATCAAGCATGACATAAGTGATTTACTTAAAATTGTTACCTGCAGCACACCCATCCAACGGATCTTGCCCACATCAATCCCATATGTTAAATTACTACGCCCATGAAAATACCCACCTGTGTGAATTTCAAGAAGATCACTTTACACTACCAAATGTAGCATGCAATCATCCACGGTGCACAAAGAATATTTTAAGACAAATTGAATCCCAACTCTCTAAATATAGTTGTACAGATCACAATGCCGGATAAGAAAATAAAGTCCCAGACAGCCACCTGACTTGAACCAGTAATATGTCATATATCACTCCATGATTTTACACTGCAGCATACCTTGCAACAGCACCCCGAGAAGAAATAGTTTAATCGCCCTGAGTATGACTTTCTTCGTCGCCATTTGTTTGCTAGATATTTTCTGCTTGGAAACAAATATCACGACCGAAGATAATCAATATGAGCTGCTCCATCACAATCCAGCAGCATCCAGTAACTAATGTAAACTCAGGCATGAGAAAATTCTCGCACCTTAAATGATAAAGTGATGGAGACACCAACAATAAAGAGGAAAAACGGCATCACAAAATCTGCAAGCGTCACGCCAAACCATGGAGAGTGATTGATAGATGGAATAGCCCCCCCAGCGTCGTCAACTAAAATCATCAGCTGGAAAAAAACACAGCAATCACATGATCATATTACATAAGAAGAATAACAGCGTGAAGAATAAACGGCACAAGCAAAAGTACTTAGCTCGCTTGGATACTTGATTTTCACAAACAAAATGAGTAAATTTAGAAAGTGATTATTTTGCTCTATTAAGAAGGAGGAGAAGGAATCATCTAAGCTCTATGAGTCAAAATTATGAAGTAGCTTAACTAATTGAGTAGTGAAACGAAAGAAATAGTGAAAAAAAGGGGCATACCGCGATAGTAAGACCACGGAAGACGTCGAGAGACAGGAACCGTTGATTAGCTGATGGCGGCGGTTCGGTTCCGCCGGAAGATGATGGAGAGGATGACGGTGTGATCTCTTGTTCTTCGGGTTTGGGTGAAGGTGAAGGATTGCGGAGGAGGGGCTCCCGTCCTTCATTTTCCGTTACTTGGATCAGCGTTGACATTTTTTCAAGATTTATTTGGTGGTTTTGGTCATGGATTTTAAACACAGACGAGAGAGACAGAGTTCTTCTCCGGGTGGCGCACTTGTCCTCTGTTTTTTCTCTGTGTTTGTTCGGTTGGTCAACCTCACCGTCCGTTGGGAAAGAAATTGGTGGCCGACCCGATTGGGTTGGGTACGGAATGATAGATTTGGTTTTCGGCTCGGTTAAACCGGAGACTCTTGCCTGTTGGCCTTTTCTTTTTCATTTTTAGGGATTTTTGGTACGGATGGTACCCATATTTTATGGTTTGAGACAATCATATACCTACAATTTTTCTCGAGACATTTATGTACCTGGATTTTTAACGGGCAGGTCAATCAGGGGTCTCGGGCTGGGTATATGCTGATGTGGAGGCTGCCCAAAATTGGGCTGTTGCCCGTAACTCAAAACGACGTCGTTTCACCACAAAATGACGTCGTTTTGTCGTCGACATGGCAAGGGTGGGTCCAAACCATTTCCTAATACCTAACCCAATTACCAACCCGATTTTACTCTTAAGAGGTTCAACCGAACCCAAATAAGATATTCTACACCACAAAAAAATTATTTTTCTTTTACAAAATAAGCTAAAAAATTACTCAAAATTTTCCATCACCCGATTTAAAACTTACGGAAATTAAATTTTAAAAATGATATTTATTATTATAACAAGATTAAAATCAACAATTGAGAAAATCCTAGTTTTCCTCCACAGTTATCTCCTTAATTTTCTCTAAAATTTAAAACCGTAATTAAATCAATCGTGTTTTAATCATATCTATAATTTGTAAAAGATATTTATTGCAAAATTAAAAATTAGCGCAGCAAACATGCAAACGGGCTATTAGTATTTATTTCATAATAATGATAATTACAATTAGAATTAAAATTTGATTCACAGTAATGTCCTCCTTAATTGTCATTTAAGTCTTTCATTAAATCTTTTCTCGTCAACCATTTTTTATATATAAAAATAAAGGCAAGAAAAAAAATGACCGCCGTCACTGCAAATCTGAGAA
>JAKUCV010003502.1:0-24639 GCA_028386065.3 Turnera subulata | reverse complement strand
TTTTTTTTTTTTTTTGAACGGTTGGTCTATTTGAGTTTATATTCTAGCAATCTTGTGTAATGTGATCTATATTAAGCAACACGACTGGTCTCAACTCTCTAACTTCAAGCAGATGTGGGAATTGAACAATGATGGAGCCCTGGTCAGTAATTATTCTGGTCTCTGTGCTGTTGTAAATAGAGCTGAAGGTAATTAAACATAATTGAAGTTGATGCAGATAATCAAAACATATGATACTTAAGGGCCTTTTTCTTATATATTCTAATGCATAATTAATCAATGCAGCTAATTTTGTTCCCAATGGACTTCGCGCATGGCGGGCGACAGGAAGAAATGGTTGGGTGCTCTTGAAACTCTCTATATAAAAACATACCTCTAATAATTTCTTCAACCTTATCCCCAAGTCCCATTGAAAGGATGAGTTCCAATGATTACCTTTGGGATGATTAAATGGTTCATTATATTTGAATGATTAAGTTATATGCACATGAAAAGAATCAAAGAACGTAATACTAATATTGTTTTCTTTTTCTATTTTACACTTATATTTTGATCTCAATGGATGATGTTATTTCTAACTATTTTTTACTGTGTACACTTCAGGTGAGACATACATCGCATTTTTCAATCTAAACTCAGCGCAGACAACAATATCAGCAAATGTAGCAGACATGGTTAAGACACTTCCAGTTTCAAGTGGGATGCACTTGTCTACTTCGTGTAAATACCGTGAAGTTTGGAGCGGGAGAGAAGGATTCTCAAATGAAACGATTCCATCTATGACAGTGCCGGTGCACGGCTGTGCACTCTTTGTCATGAACTGTGCCTGATAAATTAGAAACTATTAATTTGAAGTAGAACCTTTTGTCTTAATAACATAGTGGATCATTTTAAGGCTTCCTAGTGAGATTACAACTTTTCATGTTTCAAGCTTTTCATACTATAAATCCAGGAGTGCTTTTCTGGTAAAATTTCAAATTTCTTGACCAATTAGGATTTGCAATTTATGGCTTAAGGTTCAAGATTTTTAAGGTTTAGGAAATAGATGAAGGGACCCATTTTATATACAAAACTCATTCTTTAGATTCTTGCAAATCAATTTGCATAGACCTTTTCTTTCTTCCTTTTTCATTCCTTTTGTCAATATTCTTTATACTGTGGTAGTATCTTTTATGTCATGTGATGGCGTGGCATGTATATGTGGCATAATTTAGTCAAAAAGAGAAAGTATATGAGGCATAATGACATAGCACTATGCCACATTAGGGGTGTAAACGAGCAGAGCTACTCGCGAGCTACTCGGGATCGACTCACTAGCTACTCGAACTCGACTCGTGCTTATCGAGCTCGAGCCGAGCTCGAGTCGAGCTTAGAGTGCTATCGAGCCGAGCTCGAGCTTACCAGTACTCGGCTCGTAAAGCTCACGAGCCTTATCGAGCTTTGCTCTTATAAGGCTTAGGGTGGGTAGTGGGCTTGTAAAAAACTTTATATGAGCCATATATTTAGAAAAAAAAACTTGAATGTGTCTTAAGCCCAAAAAATAAAAGATTGTTAAAGTTAATCATAAAATAAATTAAAACACAAACACCATTACACAAACACAAAAAAAGACCGAGTCACAATTAGGGGTGTGCAAATTTACCGAGCCGATGCTACCGTCCCGATACCGACCCAGCTCGGTACGGTAGCGGTCGCAAAGTTGGCTATAAGAACCATGTCGGCTCGGTTGCATACCGTGCCGCAATGTCGTCGGGAGGATGAGCATATGAGTCGGTCGGTATGTCGGTAACCGACCATACAGACCGGTTGAACCAACGATATAAATAACCCCATATAACCTCTAAAACTCTTAATTCCCAATTTTCCTTTCCTCGCCTCCTTCAGTCTCCCTCTCCCCAAATTCTCAATTTTTTTTTTACTCTCCCCCAGTCTCCTCTCCCCCAAATTCAAAACTCCAAATTCTCAATTTTCTTTTACAGTTTGTTTGGGAATACATAGGGAAAGGGAAGGGAGGGGAATGAATGGGAAGGGAAGGGATGGAAATGGTGGGGAGGTGAAAGTTTTAACTTTAACTTGTTTGGATATATTCATTAAAGAGAACCTCTCCCCTCCATTCCCCACCAAATCGGTAGGGAGACATTTTAAGGGGAATGGCAGGGAATGAAGATTAAAAAATTCCCCTTCCCCTCCATTAACTTCTTTTCCCAAACAATATTAAATTAAAAATTCCCCTTCCCCTCCATTAACTTCTTTTCCCAAACAATGTTAAATTAAAAATTCCCCTCCATTCTCCACCATTCCCCTCCCTTCCCCGCTATTCCCCGTCTATCTAAACAAACTGTTACTCTCCTCCAGTCTCCTCTCCCCCAAATTCATAAATCCTTAATCCTCAATTTTTTTTACTCGCCTCCATTCTACCTCTCCTCAAATTCATTCTCCTCTCCACCTCTAACACCCCTAACCCTAATTCCCAAATTTCTTTTCCTCGCCTCCACTCTCTCTCTCGCCAAATTCTCCTCTCCACCTCTTCCTTTTCACTCCTTGCTGCTAATGGTCACCACGCCTAAACCCATGTGTCAACAGTGCCACCTACATCCCATCGTCTTCACTTGTAAATCGGAACCATGTGTAGCCTCCTTTCCCCCTGTCGAGCGAGCTATGGAGGTCGAAGTGGACTATCGTTCTTCACTCCTTCCTCATCTCTTTTTCTTCTCCTTCCTCATCTTTTTTGTTAAATTCTTAGATTGTATTTGTAACTATTTTAGTAAACTTGGGTTTGATTTTTGGGGTTTTCTAAGCTTGATTTGGGTAAATTGATTATTGGATTGTTTCTATTATTTCTGTGGGTTTTCTTTTGTGCAAAAACTTTGAAGTGTTTCTGCAATTCTTTCTTCCCCGTTTAATGAGTACTTGTTTCTAAAAAAAATAGTGATTCTGTAGTATTTATTACAATACCTTAAATACCTACTTATGCTAGTTTTATTGTGCGTTTGCTGAAGGTTTTAAATCATGGAAAGGTGTTAAATGTGAGCTAATTTAATTGAATGAAATTTAGTGTTTGCTGGTTAGATTTAGATTTTATATGGTGTGAAATTAAAATTTAAAAAATTATTTTCCCATCAAATTTGCAATTTCGTTATCTGATTTTTTCTTTTTCTTTCATGCATTTAGTCGGCACGGTATTATCGGTATGCCGACCGAACCGATCGGTATTTTATCGGTATGGCCTAGTTGTCTGGGCGGTATGGACCGATCGGTAGGGAGTCTGTAGGAGGATCCCTTTGGTACCGTCGGTATGACCAAGAATCGGCTCGGTATTAGCCGTTTGCTCACCCCTAGTTCACAATTCACAAATTCCAAATTCCAATCCCTAATTTTTCCCCTTTCTTTTCCCTCTCTGGCCCTCATCTCTCAAACACTTCTCTTCCCCTTTCTTCTCCGCCGCCCCGCCAATGGCGCGGCCACCAGGCAAGGAAACCACCGCCGGCATTCCTCGCGTGGGAAGAGTTGTGGCGCGTCTTGGGGACTCGACCGACGGCGTGGTGGAGTCTCGACTCCTCTTACTCAACTTCCGGCCAAGCTAAGACTGTAAGTTTGCTCATTCTTTCCTTTTCTTCTCTGGATATGAATGGAGCTCTCAGTTATCTCTTCTTAACGCTCTCTTTTTACTTCCAATGGGATCTTTTACAGAAGTAACGCTCTCTGCTTCTCTCTTATATTTTCCTTCTTCCAAAGCTTCCCGATTTGATTTATTGATGTTGGGTTTGGGTTATTTGCTTCAATTGGTCATGTCTGGTTGGATGATTTAAGTATCGGGGTCAGGTGTAGCTGATGGGTGGGTAGTCTCGTTGATTTTCTGGGGTTATCAAGTAACAACTGCTTTAGTAGTACCTCAAGCTTGCTTTTGAACGTCTTTTCTCGACTCGACTAGTGACCTGGAAATTTGATATTTCTGTGGGCTGTTGTAGTTATTTACTGTACCCCAAAAATGTACGACTCCGGAGCTCGCACGTTACTAGAATCATATATATCTATATGTCTTTTTTGGATGGCTATCAGGTCTGTTTGTTTTGTTTAGATGTATGGTGTCTTACTGTTAGTATATTCAGCTTTTAGTGCCTGTTGAAAGAAACTTAGAATCTTAAGACCATGGAGCATCATCTAAACCTGCCATTAGAGTTGGTATATTACCTTAACCTTTTGTGTCTTGGTTTCCTTCTGATGCCTGCAGGATTGATGATAACATGGACGAGTCCTTGTCTCCTTGACTAATGTTGATAATGCCCGTGGGCAATTATTGAGGCATCTTAACCAAATATCATCAAATAGGTGGCTTTTGATCAAGATATTTGCTGTGATAATTATTTTTCTAATTGTCTTCATCTTCTTTGTGGCTTGACTGTGCTGAAACAACCGCAGACCTGTTCATGGATATTAGGTTTCTTAAGGCTTCATACTCGTTCAATACAGATAGGTTGCTATGCTCTTGGGAATTCATATCCCGTCATTTGTAAAAATTCATTGCCCACATTTATATTTGGGCTGAAGCTCGTATGCAGGGGCTTTCTAGCTATATACACAGATGCGTACATATAATGGTACCGTTGGCATCCAAAGGTATTGTGTTCTTCAAAAGTTTCACACTCTTCACAGAGACATGAAAACCTGAGAGTAATGCTATTTTTTTATGGCAGGTTTTATGTGTACTTGACATGGTACCGTTGGCATGGTTGTCTTGTTCTTTCTGATTAAGGAAATGTCTAATTTCTGGAGCTTGTTGGAGGTTCATTCATGGAGTGTTTTGCTTGGAACTTGTTGGAGGTTCATTTATGCAGCTTGTTGGAGGTTCTTTCATGAAGTGTTTACCAATTTTTAAACATCTTTTGGTACTTTTCCTAAGTGTTTACCGGTATTAACAATTTAGTTATGTTTGGACTTTGGATTGGAGTGTTTAAAAATTTCTGAATGTCTATTTAATATTATCGAGCTTAATCGAGCTCTGTCGAGTTGAGACGTAGCTACCGAAGCCAACCACCGCTTAACGAGCCTTAACGAGCCGAGTTCGAACAATGGAAAATCTAACGAGCTCGAGCTCGAGCTCAGATATACAAGCTCGATCGAGCTCGAGCTTGGGATTCACTTAACGAGCTCGAGCTTGGGATTCACTTAATGAGCTCGAGTCGAGCATGGCACTACTCGGCTCGACTCGGCTCGTTTACACCCACATCACTATAGAGAAAAAAATTTCTTAAAAAAATTGACCTTATGTATATATATAATATTATGTGGCCCTAAACCTTTAGATTATTTGTCGAATCATATTGCAACGAACAAAATCGCACACTAAAACATCATCTGCCCCACCTTGGCCAGCATGGCCATGGGTCTTAGCAACACATCAGAACATAGCTAGTTTCAACTTTGTTCTCACCTACGTAACGATCACATAATTGTGGCATTGGCCCTTTACTAGACGATCACAAAAAAGCTCGAGCTAATGTCAATCACCTAGACGATCACAGAAAAGTTTGAACTAATGCCATTTGCCTAGCTACTAGCTAGTGCGAAAGTAAACTGTGGCTTAGGGAATGCGTGAACATGAAACCCCAAATAGCAACCAAATCCTTCGAAAGCTTGAAACCAGAAACACAAAAGTTATTATCAAGGGGAACAACTGCACTTGTCCTTAGATTTTACCACTTGTTTCGTCTTGAGTATTAAACCTAAAGGAAATAAGATAAATATATATCGTAGTACCGATACGTTAACTGCCAAGAAAAACCAATCCTTAATAAAGAACTTCGCTAAACCAGCTTGGTTCTAGGGTGCATCAGCCTTGAAACTAAGCAAGCAAACAAATAGCAAGCCACGTACACAGAGGAATCATCACTTTAAAGCCAACGAGCATGGTAACTAGCCAAATTCATCTATCAGGTCAATTACAATGCACAAAGATAAAAGACGGGATATACCAGATTCTTTGACCTGCCTATTAGTACTAATTAATTTTTAAAACGGAGTATACATAGGAGGCTCAAACATTCAAAGATCCGTTACAGACCAAGTTGTGGAAACAGGTGATCTATCCAATCTTGAATTTCTCTCCCAAATTAAGCTGTCCTCAGTGGAGGAGAGACCAAAATGACACCATCGCCTCTAACAAATAGAAAAGGAACAGTGCGCCTCGTGGTCTGAAAGTGTACCAAGGCAAGGAAAGTCAGCACCATGGAGAAAAACAAAGATAAATGTAACTATGAGAACAATCAAAAGAATTACCAAGTTTAGTTCAGAAAAGATTGCCAATCACTTTTTTTTTTCAAAAGATTGTTGACATAAGAAGCTAAGGAACAGCACACATGAATGCTATTCCTGTATCCACTTTAGTGAATTTAACATTGACCTATAACATCACCCATGTCCCTCTTCAATCATTCCCTTGCCTTTCACATGCAAGTAAGTCTCCATTGCCTCATTAATGGATTCTAGATTTAACAGGGAATGTATTGAGTTCTGTCTTCCCACTTTTTTCTTCTTTACCCTGGTTGTGACAACTATTACTTCAATTTTCTACTTCATCTCCCCATATGTTTCACTTCCTCATTCAAACAGTTGGTTTCAGCTACTTGTTTTAATTAAGACGCACAAACATCAGGATATGCTGGTGAAAATATGAAGCCTCCGATTATTATGCATGATAACACTTTTAAAATGGTTAAACTCGATTTTAAAAGTTCATGAAATGATTATAAGGACATTGTACTCCTTGCACATTGTATGGTACAATTTACAATACTCCAAAGGCACAGAAATACTATAACCAGATAAAAACATGGGATGTGAAATTTCTCTCTTGTGCACATACACGAGCTAAATAACTAAGTGCAGAAGCAACACAAAGTAGTTTCTTTTTATGGACATGAGGGACTACAGCGTCCTAATTTACCAAGTATCAGACTTTCGGTTTCTTTTTTTTACATCTGCCACTATATGTAGACAAACTCTAGGATACCATCTTCAAGCAATAGGTAAATGATCTTCGCCTACAATTCTAAACATCTTTGGCTTACATCTTTCATTCAATGACATTAAGAATGAAAAACTTTGCAAGAATTGTAGCTTACCCGGACAATCTCTTCATAAGTTTCATCATCAATTTCCACTGTGGTAACTATCTCTTCCACATCTCCAAGAATCATATTCAAATGCTGATCATAAGCCTACAAATGAGAACAACATGCATGATCAGAATTGGATAGTAAAATTAAGAGCCAATAATTGTTAAACATCAAGGAAAGCGTTTTTTTTTCCTCCAAAAAAGAAGATCATACTCACAAAAACAAAGCATGTTTCCATCTATCTTCTACCATAAAATACCAGACATAAAACAATTTTTCATAAGAAATAGCAGAATCATATAAATCGGATACTGAACCGCAGTTAAATGTCCCATCATTCCTTAAGAGATGTTCATCGTGAATAAGGCAGCAAAGGAAATCGTACCATTGGATTCAGAAGACAGAGTGGTGTCACAATTTTCTCTCAAACTATAAAACTAAAGCCAAAGTTTTCATCTAGTAAAAATACATTCATTGATTTTTTTAAAAAAAAAATTGCAGAAAGCTCAAAAAGAACAGGAGAACCTAAAATCAGCTATTTTTGAGGAACTAAAACCCAGAATTTTTTTTTTCTCGAAACATAAAAATATGTATTAATAATAATTAAAAAGTGGGGAGAGGAACATAACATCCAAAGTTTACAGACCAGAACATGAACAGGACATAACACACAAAGAAATAATGAATTAAGACATGTGCTTCATTATAATACTTAAGAGGAAAAAAGCAGTAAAACCCAAAATTACAGGTAGGAATACTTGGTCATACACACATAGACAGTAGTACAACATAAATTAAGACAAGTAAAGTAAAAGGAAGAGGAAGAGAGGAAAATGAATTGAAGAAAGAAGAGGACAAAGTGAAGTAGTAATAGTGAAGAAAGAGGTAGGTGCATACATGGAGTTTGCCGCGGAGCTCACGGTCAGAGCGGAGCTTGACGTAGATGCGCTCATCGAGGCTGAGCCTTATTAGATCCAAAGGCTCTTTCACTGCGCTCTCTTCTTCCGTCGCCATCTCTCCTTCTCCTCCTCTTCCCGCTCTCCTTTCCTCTTTAACCGTCTCACTCTCGCCAACAAAGATTATCAGTGAAGGGTTTTGTTTTGCCACAACACAATACTGCTTGCTTCTTTCTTTCTCTATTCAATTCAACTATAAACCAGAAACGACACGCCCCGCACCACGACGCACCCGTACTACTACTTTATTTATTTATTTATTTATTTATTCAGCTTCAAAATACTCCCCCACTCACACTTACGACTTTACTGTGTAAAACGACACGAGCCCGAATTTAGTCTGGTTCATTAAAAATTGGGATTTGGAGGTTTTTGGTATCCAATTTTTAAATTTGTACCAATTGTATATTCAGAATTTTTTTAACCATTTATGTACTCAGACTGTTGTAATAACTAATATGTACCAATCCTATGTCCCGGCAGTTGCCCGGGCAGGCATACCCAAACTACATAAACACAATTTAAAAGAGCTTTTTTCTAATGAAAAAACACAATTTTAAAGTTGAGATATACCCATTGTTAAGGTATTAAAAACCTCTATAACCCTTTCCCATTCCAAGTCTCATTTCTCCCAAATCTATTTTGTGTTTTCCTTAAACCGTTTTAAAACTGTTTCCAGAACAATTTGTCCAAATGCAAATAGATCTTACATTTTTTTTTCTCAATCTCCCATGAGTAGGTAATGTTCCAAAAATATTTCACAGCATGACCTTCTAAACAAAATCTGATCTTTATTAACATCATTTGACTGGTGTGTTCGGCTTCCTGGCTACAACCAGCGATGTCAGTGCCTGAAATTGGAGCCTAGAAAAGGCAGACAAAAAAAAAAAAAAAACTCTACTTTGTTGTACCCATTTTTGGTTAAGCTGTGACTCAATAGTGGAGGGAGAAATGTTAATAACCCAAAAGCCATCATAAATTCTTAAATTAGGGCCAAAATTCTATGTGTATTAGAGAGGTTGAATGAGCCCTTCTCCAATTCTATATTCTTTTCTACCCTCTCTTTATTTTTGGCTGCAAAAGTTGAAGACTTCACCTTCCTTAACATGGATCAAACCAGTGCAGTTTCCATCTCTTTTTTTTTTTAAGAAAAAAAAATAATAATCAATCTTTAACCAGACGGCAATTTTTGTCGGATTTTTAGCCACTAAACTGCTTAGATCACACCTAGCGACACACTGGTAATCCGTAGAAACAGTAAAGATTTTGTAACATAAGAAGACTCTGGATTTTTTCCTAAACTTAACTAACTGAACAGGACAAGAGGGTGGTGGTGATCTTTTGCCGGTTTAATTGGAGTTTGAATATTATCAAGATTATATTATTATAAAGAACTAATCTAAAAGAGTAAAGAGCATTCCTCCCAGTACGCCACATCATTGTCATCATCACCAACCGCAGACCAAAGCAGAGACAAATTTATTGAATCGAGTACCCCAGATGATCTTTTATCTTCAGAATCATCGCCCTTCTCATGAGTAAACTAAACTAATATTCCCTTCAATTGAACTGAGCAATTTCCAGGAGCAAAGAATTACAGACCATGAAGACCCATGTCTGTGGCTTTTTGGTTTTCTTCTTTGGTTTTTCACTCTACAGGTGCTTCCTTCTTTCTCCCTCTGTGTTCTTTCATTGTTCTTCTTCACTATTAAGTTGCCTACTTGGTTTGTCTTTTACAGAATCTAAACATCACCAGTTTGATCATTTGTCCTAATATGATGACTAGTTAAACTTAGTTTCACTGTCTTCACTTCACTATGCAAGTACACTGAAGTTCCTTTTCATTCTTTTGGCATTTGATAAGAGAGATTACTTTTTCACGTGTGTAGTTAAGTGTTGGCCGAACTTGTTAGCTTTTGCATTTCGTTTGTTTGATGATGCGTAATGTGATTTTGCAAAGCCATTGCATATGCTTCTGTTGTGAAAGTAATTTTTACTAGACTGCTGGTTTCTGTGAGGTAAATAATGTTATTGTATAATAAATTCCCATTTCAGGGTTTTATCTGTACGGGAACATGCTAGCTTTCCACCCAGAGGTTGGAACTCTTATGATTCCTTTTGCTGGACCATTTCAGAAGAAGAGTTTTTGCAAAGCGCTGAGATAATCTCTCAGCGTTTAAAGCATCATGGTTATGAGGTAAAAATGCTCGCTTAATTTGTTTTGTTATGTTTGGGTTAGCATTTAAGCATCTGATTCTTGGTCAAGTCTATTGGAATGGAACTGAGTGTTTTCTGCCCTTTTGTCTTTGCAATGCCCTGCAGTATGTTGTAGTTGATTACCTTTGGTATAGAAAGAAGGTGCCAGGTGCTTACACTGATTCACTTGGATTTGATGTAATTGATAAATGGGGGAGGGTGATCCCTGATCCAGTTCGATGGCCCTCATCCCGAGGTGGGAAAGGGTTCTCTGAAGTAGCTAAGAAAGTGCACAGCCTGGGTTTGAAATTTGGGATTCATGTTATGAGAGGGTTAAGCAGGCAAGCATACGACGCAAACACCCCTATCTTGGATACCACCAAGGTTTGCTCAATACTGGCCACTTTTCTCGTTTTTAACATTTTTCTTCGTCCCCATTTGTTCCTTGTAAAAAGTTGAATGTTTTGTACAAAGAATGAATATTAGACCTGAATGATGAATGTAGATTCATTTTTTGCAAAAAGAAAAAAAAAAAGATTAAAACCTAAGCCTTTTCTTTGCTTGTCTTTAGGGAGGTGCTTACACGGGCTCCGGTAAACAATGGCATGCACAAGATATAGGCATTAAGGAAAGGGCTTGTGCATGGATGCAACACGGTTTTATGAGCGTAAACACCAAGTCAGAAGCAGGAAGAGCCTTCTTGAGGTCAACTTATGAACAGTATGCTGAATGGGGCGTTGATTTCGGTAATTGATATGAGATGCTACAATTTTGTTCTTCTTCCAGATTAACAATCAAAGATGCATTCTGAATTTTGCTCTTGAGCATGAGCATTTCCATTGCAGTTCTCAGAAGAAATGGAAAACAATTTTGCAATACGTCATTCCACCTTGTGGCAGTTTGACTGCTAGGGGTCATGGGTAGAGTGTTGTCTCCGTGGCTAAAGTTGGGATGCTGGAAATCCTCAAAATATTCAACTAGGATATTTAGGCTGGTTTTAACCTAATTTAGTCACGGTTTGGCTTATCCCCTTGCTTATGAACGTTAACTTAAGCAGGGTGTGATATACGCTTGCTCACCTACCAATCCAAGACATAAGATTACAAGGCTCAGTTATGTAAGAAGTTTTATCTAAGACTGATTTCAAACTACATGGAAACTTTATTTTGCTCAGGCTCTTTAAATGTTCAATCCCAGAGGGAGGATAATTGTGAACAAAAGAAACTAATCTTTTGAGCAAAACAATTTGGCCTTCTTCTTCTCTGGCTTGTTTATTCAACAAATTCAGAGCAGTGTAAGAAACAGATGACCGAGTTTAGCTCTAAATATATTCTTGAATAACTCTCCCCTTTCAAGAAAGCAGGACCTGCATTTTGCGCATATGGACAGTAAACAAAAGTGAATTCTGCGTTGAATCATGTGTTACAGAATTTTTAACAGCGCAACTACCTCTTTGTGTTTTGCCTTTTTTTTCCCCCGAGTCTCTTGAATATTTAGTTTTAATATTCTTTTTTTGTTTCCATATGCAGTAAAGCATGATTGTGTGTTTGGTGATGACTTGGATATAGATGAGATAACATATGTGTCAGAGGTACACAACTTCTTTTGAACTATGCTGTGTTCAGTTAATTGTCCTTAGCAAGAGGTAACATGGGAAGCAATTGTTCAGGTTCTGCAGAAGCTTCGAAGGCCTATTCTATATTCTTTGTCTCCTGGAACCAGGGTAACACCTAGAATGGCCAAAGATGTACTTGGATTAGTCAATATGTACAGGATCACTGGGGATGATTGGGATACCTGGGGCGATGTGGCCTCTCATTTTGATGTTAGCAGGTGAATTAAAGTTTTTGGGCAAGCATAATGTGTATTTCAGATTGCTTTTAAATCTTTTCCTTATTGCCTCTCTGTGCTTTTCTTCCATTTGCATTCATTAATGTGATGGCTAGTTATTTTGCACCAGGGACTTTGCTGCCTCTAATATGATTGGTGCCAAGGGCTTGCTTGGAAAGTCATGGCCTGATCTAGATATGCTGCCTCTGGGATGGCTAACTGATCCAGGTAATATAAATTTTGACATTATTTTTCCCTCTCGGCCGGCAGATGTTTGGATAATTTTACTCCAGAATGGTGCAGGCGAGACTGGATGCTTGTGACTGTTTCATAATTTAGTTCAGATTGCCTTCTCCTGAATCTTAGTTTACCATACTTTTCAGGCAAAATGTTGACCCGTGTAATATTGAATGTTTTGACCAAAATGGTTAAGCTCTAATATGAAGTGCTCGAAGAATCTAGAGTTGGATGATTTCTGCTGGATTTAATAAATAATTGCAATACTTTTTTGTGCTCTAGGTTCTAATGAAGGTCCACATAGGGAATGTAACCTTAACCTGGATGAGAAAAAAACTCAGGTATGATTATTCATAGAAATGAGCATTAGTTCATTAGTAATGTATAAGTTTCTTTCTGATGACTCGTTTTTATGCATGTTTTCTCTATAGATGACTTTGTGGGCGATGGCCAAGTCTCCTCTCATGTTTGGAGGAGATGTTAGAAAGCTTGATGGCACCACATACAGTTTGATCACTAACCCAACTGTCCTGGAAATAAATTATTTTAGTTCGAATAATATGGAGGTATGTGACATATTAACAGGTTTAAATAACACATTAGGTACTTCTTTTTCTTATGTGCACAATTGTTTTCTTTGCAGTTTCCTTATATTACTGGCGGAAAGGGCACTGCAAGTGAGACTAAGGGTTCACCAAGACAATCAAGAAGGTGCCTAAACGAAAAGGATGCATCAGAAGGACATTTTTTGGGTATGACTTCCTGCAAGGATCCCAATGCAACTGGTTGGTCAGCAGAAATTCTTGACCAAGATCTTCAGCAGCTCTGCTGGAAAGAGAATTTGGGAAGTCTTGAACCCTTGTGCCTATATAGCAGAAAACCTCGTCTGTCTTCGTAAGAACACTTGGCGTTTACTTGATTTAGCTGTTCCTGAAAGTAACATTGTTACTTTTTTCCATCTATTTGTCATCTGATTATCTGTGTTTATTCTGAAATACACTTGCATGCTTAAGTGGACAGCCACACAGATTACGAGGACACACATGTATTTTGTCTTGTTACTTCCACTTCTTGTGATGCATATGGATGACATTGCAGTGATGAACAGCTAGCTTTCGATGAAGAAAAAATCCATTTGCTTGCAAGTGATGGAATGGATATTTGCTTAGATGCTTCTCCAAGAAGAAAGATTACTTCGAAAGAATCCAAGGATGGTTTATTCTCGCCTTGCAAACGGGATGAAAATCAGGTATGCTTTCACTTTTAATTCCCTATTTTATGAAGAAGAGACTGGTTACTTGTCCTCCGAATTATTTGACATGAGATGTTGCTTCATTAGATGCCTGAATTGGATAATGAGAAACCACAATTGATGAAACCTGAAGCTACAAACAATAGACAAATTCTGGGGTTCAATTGGAATGCTTGTGTTCATAGATGTGTCTCCTTGAATTCCGATTTCAACACTTTTGTGTCTTATGTGTTTCCAATAAATATGGATATATTCGGATATAGAACGGTATGAATTGCCTCAACTCTTTTACTTCAACAGATGTGGAAGTTGAACAACAATGGAGGCCTTGTCAGCAGTTATTCTGGCCTGTGCGCTGTTGTGAATAGAGTTGATGGTAAATATAATTGAAATTGAAGCATACCTTCTACATATGTAATTATGTCTTGTGCTATATTTTTTAACTGATTAATCGTTGCAGCTAATGCTGGTAATGGTGGAATTCGCTCTTGGATTGCGACTGGGAGAAGAGGTTTGTGTCTCTTAAAACTTCCATAGTGTTGTTCTGTTGAGTACCAAAGAAGATGAAGCTAAAATGAGAGCTGGACCTCTTTAATGATTAAATGCCTCATTTGAATAGTTTAGTTGGCTTTATGAGACGAACATTCTGATTTGATGAGAAAAGCCATAAGATTTCTTTTTGCTGTATTTCTGTTTCTTTTCCCATTGTATCCATACAATGATTCATATTTCTGTTTCCTTGGTATATCGTTTTGGTGCTTTCATTGATTCATTATCTTTTAGGACATACTCCTTGAATTAGGATTAGTATGGAGTAATCTCACCAGTTCTTCAGCCAACTTCTTTGTGGCAAAGGTCTAAGGCATAGTCCCAATAAGAGTTTTCAAATCTACCTAGCCCACGATTATTAAAGAAATCAGGAAAAGCAACTAATTATCTTATTTCCATGGCTCTTTTGCGTAGCTCTATTTTGACTGCAGTCAATAATCTTGGTTTTTCCTGTCTGTGCAGGGGAAATATACCTTGCATTCTTCAATCTGAACTCGGAGAAGACTGTAATACGAGCAAGGATAGCAGACATGGGTAAGGCCATTCCAGGGAGAAATTTGGAGAATGCTTCATGTAAATACAGTGAAGTTTGGACGAGAGATTTCGGAGTTACAAAGGATTCAATATCAACAGAAGTAGAGACGCACGGTTGTGCACTCTTTGTCCTGCACTGTGGTTAGTCTGACTTGAAGCAGATATATCCTTCCCCCGGTCACTGTTGTTGTACCAATAAAAGATAAGGGCACCTGTTGTAAAAGGCGGCATATAGTACCTACCATGCCTGTATAAGTTCTGGGGTTGTGCAGAAATTGCAAGGGATGTGATCTTCTAAGCATTTATTGATCAAGTAAGTGGTCTTCTAAGTTCCTCCTGCAACCAATTGTACCCACATTGTTGTGTTTCTAAGTGCCTACAGCGTCTCAAATGATTCAAATATATGACGCTGTCTTAATTGACTAACAAACATACTAATGTGCGGTACTGGTACACAGCAAAACCCTGTGGAGATCAATGCCAAAGCTGATGTCAAACATTTGAATGCAATGTCACTCCTTAGTGCATTAATAAATTTGCGAGCGCAATGTCATGCATGATGCCAATCTTTCTAGTTAAAAAAAAAAAGACATCCAATTCCAAACTTCTGATTGCTTTGCAGCCATCGAATCTTTGACTTGATACTTGTTCATCCTGAGGAGAGTAATATATTATTGCTCCATGCTCTATATCATCAGGAGAGAAAAGAAGAAGAAAAAAAAATGTTTTTGTTGTTAGTGTTAGAAAATATTGTGTTTTATACAGTAGAAATTAAGGAGAAGAAGGGAAGACAGGAGAAGAAGAGAGGAGGAAGATGCAGTGGCTCATTCATTATTTTCATTCACTGAAACAAATATCCAGTACAACATAAATAGGGGCAGGTGGGTGTAACAGTGACATCCACGTTTTTCTTCCTTTCTTTTATAACACTCCCCCTTGGATGTCATTGTGTATTGGGTAGAATACGCTTAGGGAGAACTGTCTCATTAAAAACCTTATCAAGAAAAATCCAGTGGGATAAAAACTTGGTGAAGGAAAAAAGAGTGTAGTGCGTATTCTATTCCCCCTCATTTTGGCCTCTCAGGATTTCTTGATGTTGTTGCATATCAATCGTCCTTGTCAACTTTCGGTGACATTTGGTGACAGATACTTTGTCCGATTATTTTTGATACATCACTAATTTAATTGGACAATGTAGGCAGCATTATCTTCATAATTTCTTGTTGGAGCATCTTCCTTGCCTTCTTGCTTTTGTGGTCCCGATGATGTAGCAATTTCATGTGTAAAGTTGTAGCAGATGTCCGTCTGTGCTTTATGTGGATCAAATGAAGGACCTGCATCTGCAAAACCAACTATATTCTCTCCGGGCTTACAGGGTTAATATAATACCATGTCTATTATATCCCGAAGATAAGAGTAAAATCATATCTTGCCAATAAGCTTATGGCAAAAGCTTCAGGCCTCATGTCACTAGCGATATAAATTTTCACTTAGATATGGTACTTCAGGACCTATCTAATAGCACGGCATTTGGAAGTTTCTTTAGGAGTTCTAATAATATTTAGATCACAAAAATAGTAAATAATAAACATAAACAATAATAATAAGTGAAAAAAATAGTGCATATATGCGATCATACATACTCAAATTTGTTTAAACCATATAAAGATTAATATTAGCTAAATTTTGTATATTCCCGGGAATTAGTTGCTTCAAGCGACTTGAATCCTTCAGGGATGCTCATGCATATGTCATGACTTATGGATCCATATAAATATAGGCTGTAATGGCATCCATCTGATGCATTTTCAATTCTTTTCATATAATGCTAGACTTTATTAAAAATAATTGCATCCACCACATGGGAGTATACCTCCTCACAATTAATACTAAATCGTTTGGGTAAAACCTTGTGCAATAAGCCGTGCTTTGTATTTCTCTATTATAATTCTCTTTTCGCACAAATACCCATTTTATGACCGATAATTTTACACCATCTAGTGTACGGACTACAGGTCCGAAAATTCCTCGCTTACAAGCGAGTCTAACACAGCCTTTAATTATATTTCTCTATTTTGGCCAATCAACTTGCGCCTACATTCATCAACAGGTGTAGGTTCATGATCCTCATTTTCTTTCATAATATTTAGCGCTATATAAAGTAAATATTCCGTCGACGGTTATTTTACGTCGGTTCCATCTTATTTCTGACACTGTAATTGAGATCTCATCATACTCATTTATTTCAGGTACCTGAGTTACTTCTGGAACTTTATCAATTGTGTCAGAAAACCTCTTCTGGAGGACATTTAATATGAACCTCTACTGGAGGCCTTATTTTCTCACTGGGGCCATCTTATCTCTTTTGCTCCTTTCTCTCTTATCGAAAATTTTGTTTTCTTTTGGAACCGAGTATATTCTATACTTCTTGCATACTTTAGATTCATTTGCATACTATATTTGTTCTTCTGGAACATTAATTTGAACATGAGCATTTGCAGTTGGTATATAAAATTTGGTCACTTTATGTGTCTAGCAATTGCATATCAATTTCCTACAAATCAATCATCTTTTGAACTTCAGGTTCACACTAATTTATTTGACAATCATCAATCGTACATTGATAATGGATTTCAATAATACCTTGATCCAGCTGCTTATTTTCTCCCCATGATGTTGGGCACACATATATCGAATTAACAATAAGCAAATCTTGCTATAAATGAATCTCCAATCTTTTAGTCAATAGTTTCAATAGTGTTGTAATTGATGGAGATTCATACCCAACATCTATTCTCAATCTTCTTTAAGGACCAAATTTACTATGCTGCGGTGGAGCATAATATATTGTACAACCAACGGTCCGAAGATGGGAGGTTCGTGACCATGGACCAATTAAATGGGGAGACCTTATGTTAACTTGTTAGCTTGATGCACAGAAGTGCTGCTGCGTGTAAAATACCATTTTCTCAAATAGTTATATTTCATCAATGGTCCTGCAATCAATTGTCAATGTTTCCCCAGATCTGTTTGGGTTTATTTCCAATGATATACATTATCCATTAAAGAAATATACCAGCATTATCTAGACATATAGTCTAATAACATAAGTAGGGATATGTACCCGCAAGTGGCTTAATCATTAAAATCAGTGTGCACAATGCCAACTTGCGTCACACAATAGACCATCTAGTCGATGCATCGTAAAAATTACCTAGATGGTCAACACGGCGGAGTTATTGGTCCGCTTACATGTCCCTGAATTATTTTCAAACTTGCTGGTCATTCCAGGCTAATCTCATCTTACGAAGGCCGTATAATTAATTTCGCAGCACACAAACACGTGGAAATTCATTGATTGTAAAACTTCTGGTTTTTCAATGAATGACCAAATAAATTTCGTGCATCATTATTGATCCGGAATGGCCCAACCGGTCATGCCAACAATAAATCCATGAACCAACTTCAAGTTAGTGCCAGCTTCAGGCTGCTATTTATGTGTCAGCTTCAGGCTGGATATGACAACTTAGGAAAATTATTTACCAGCTTCTAGCTGGTGCATAACATCTATAAATTATATATCTATCAGCCAACTTCTAGTCGGTCTCAGCTTCGGGCTGTTCAAACTGTATATTTAAATACTTAAAATTGCTAGCTTCAGGCTAGTGCATTCTAGCTTCTGGCTGAATATGGTAAGTTTCAATTTCTCGAATATTATATATTTAATAACTTGAAATTGCTAGTTTCTGACTGCTATACATGTGTCAATTTTAGGCTTATTTTTGCCAGTCATGTCGAAAAAGATCAAAATTATTGGACAATAATTAAAGCAGTGGCAAACTTTTCCAAAAGCAAAACCTCGAAGATAGAAAAACTTTGGAGTTTACTGACAAATAATGCAAAGTTTTAATTACCGAAAAATCTTCTGGATCTTTTCGGAGACAGAAAAAGGGTCCACATTTGAAAAAAACTGACACCTGGCTGTCTAATCTCAGACTATAAGAAGGGGAGGCGGTTGAGACAGGAAGATGTAGAAAACTCAGAAAAATCAACAAGACAAAAAAATGCCTTCTTCAGTTACTGTTTTCTTTGTTGAGGGTGCCTCTCTAGGAAGAAGAAATAGGTTAGCTTATAGCATGGTGAATGAGCAGCAAGAGGAATTACCGAATGATCTGGCGAGAATTCCTCGTTTAGTATTTGTTGATGAACTATATTCATCTAGGTTCTTTGTAACTCCTATGGAAGAAACATTCTTCCTAGAGGACCAAAGCAATCTAAGGGCTTCCTTTTATGGCTCGGCTAACTCTATTATGTTTTTCATATCTAATAGACTGCAGGAATTTCAGCTAGAGCCTTCATGTCAAATTTTAAATCAAAGCAGTTATTATCAGGTTTCCATGATGGCTCGGAGCGTCCTAAGGGTGACTGGGTTACCACCTACATGGCCTAAGGTACGACTTTTACTGTGGAATTGCAGGGGTGTAGCAAGAAGGTCTCACCTTAAGGGATCTGAAGAATCAGTACAAGCCTAACATGGTACTGATTACTGAGACTTTGTGGCAAGTAGGAGAGAATCATGGTGTGATTCCTCTTCGTTTTCCTCCAACAAATCGGTTTGAGATACCTGGAGAAAACAACATGGGTGGTATGTGGTTCTCCTGGAACGACAGTGTTAGGGTCAACATTAATGGTGAGGCTCAGAGTTTCAGGGTTAATGTTGAACCCAACAGATAGATTACTGTTTAAACATATGTATGAGAACCATTCTTCTTTGAATGTTCTTCAGTTATGGATCCGTTTATGCAATAATAATATGTATGTTTGCTTTTCCATTTATTATCTCATTTACGCCCACAGGCTCAAATAATTATACTGTCTTATTCGCTTCAGGGAATAGATCAGAGTCAATTCATCGGGATCCATAATAATTCATTTTATTACTAGGGTGTTTGTACTCTTCAAGAGTATATGCTCTTCCAGAGCGTAAATATACGATCTTCTAGATCATATTTAAAACATGCGTTCTTCAGGAACATATTCGAATTTATGCTCTACTGGAGCGTGTTAATCTTTTTCTCATTTCGAGATATCATAATATGTTATATTGACATCCACACATATAATTCTCTCCCTGTGGATGTCAATTTTGTATTGTCTTCGAGACTAATGCTTGAGGCATTATTCTAGAAACAATTATAAAGTACTGAAAAGTAAATAAAATAAAATGCAATGCGTAATAATTTAAACTGAACAGAAAATAAATTGAATATAAAATGAATTGTTAAGCAAGTATAATATCCACCTTTTGGTGGTCATATTATTTCCATCTTCTGGTGGTAATAGTTTTTATTTTCGATTTTCCTTTGAAGGATCTTCAGGATCTTTTGAACGGTAAGACTTCTAGTCTTCGTTGTATTTTTTTAATTGAGTCTGCTGGACTCTTATATTTAGTTTTCCAAACTATATGTAAATTCTTGTCCGCATTTAATACCCATAATAAATTTCTTTTGGAAATTATAAGGGTCTCGAATAACATAATTTAAATAAAATTAAAAACTTAAATGAAAGAAATAAACATGGGCCTTTCGTTAATTAGCCCAATGAAGAATGAAATAACCGAAAAATTAAAAGCAATGGGCCTTACATAAATTAGCCCAATTAAAAATTAAATTATCGCAAAGTAAATGCGATGGGCCTTATACGAGCCCAATAAAATCGTAAAGAAATTAAAACGAGAAATTAAATACAATGGGCCTTATAAGAGCCCAATTGAAATGTAAAGAACAAAATATTAAAATATAATGGGCCTAATATGAGCCCAAGCTTAATATAAATGAAAAATAATAAAATAAATACAATAGCCTTCCGGGCTTGCCAGGAAAAATCCCGAGACACTGAATTTCGGCCAAACACTTCCGGGCTTGCCGGGAAAAAACCAAGGTATCAGATTCCGGCCAAACACTTCCGGGCTTGCCGGGAAAATCCCGAGATGCGAAATTTCGGCAATATAAATTCTTCTTTTTTTTTCTTTTTCTTTTCCTTTTCTTTTCTCTTTTCTCTCTTCCCCATTTTTATTTTCGCTCCTCTTTTTTTTTTTTGGCTGGGATGAACAGTGCCTGGACTAGGCATGGACAGTGTAGCCCAGCAGCACAGTGCCAGGCCCAGCTGCACAGCCCATGCCCTGCACCCAAACCCAAGGAAACCGGCCCATCAGCCCACGACCCAGTTGTCTAGTCAAACCCGTTAAAAAAAACGGGTCGTCTTCAACCCGCTCAAACGGGTCGAAGCAAATACCCGTCGCTCAGCGGCGGCGAACGAGCGGTGTGAGGAGCCGCTGGGGAGGCGGTGACGCGGGGGCAGTGAGGCGTCGGGCTGGGCGGCAAGCTTTGGCGGGCAGCAGTGGCGGGTCACGCATCTTGGCGGGTCGCAGCAGCGGCGACGAAGCTGGCGGAGAGGAGGCGCTGAAGCTGAGGCGCGCGGCGGCTGCGGCGGCCACTTGGCGACGCGACGCTCGTCGAGGGCAGAGAAGGCAGACCCGTTCGGGTCACGCGGGTTGCCGGGCGTCGCCGTCGGGTCTCCCTCTCCTGGCGGCGCGTCCGGCAACGGAAGTGGGCGGGGAAGGCGCCAATCAGTCGGCGACGGCGAGGGGATGCCGGTGGTGGTGGCTGTGAGACGAGTGGTGGCCGGGAACCCTTAGGGGTGAACAGTGCCAAAGGGTGGCCAACTGTTTACCATCTTCTTCTCTGTTTTTTTTTCATTTCTGTTGGATTTCTTTCGTGGTTTTCTTGCTCAGTTTTTTTTTCTGCACTAGGTAGAATCTATCGTGCTGATAACGTGTTAGAAAATATTGTGTTTTATACAGTAGAAATTAAGGAAAAGAAAGGAAGACAGGAGAAAAAGAGAGGAGAAAGATGCAGTGGCTCATTCATTATTTTCATTCACTCAAACAAGTACAACATAAATTGGGACAGGTGGGTGTAACAGTGATATCCACTTTCTTCTTCCTTTCTTTTATAACAGTTAGTATATTTTAATCAGCAATCATGGAGCGAACATCGGCAGAATGATGTCAAATGAATATTTCCTTTTCCTACCACAACAAACCAAACGAATAGCTGCAGTAGTGCCTAATCTGGATTTGACTGCTATGTATGTGCCTAAACTGGGCCCTTAGTTTAGGTGGCCCAAAAAGGTATGCTCTTACCAGGAAGGTGCCTGCCATTCTGGTGGATAGGGCACTGTGGAAGTCTGGATTTCTTTTATTAGTTTAGTTGTTGCCTTTTTTGCTTTTGTAAAGCACTAGTATTTTACAACCTTCCTGTAGTGTCCATGATTTGCCGTTTTCTGAATTTTGAAAATGCTTAATTTACTAAAATTTAGCAGCGAATGCTTGTTAGAGAACGGTTTATTTATTTGTCATTTGTTCTGTTAAATTTAGGTAGGAGAATTTAGTAGCATTAATTAATAGTGGGCATGGAGTTTACTATTCTGATTTGTTTTCCCCAACAACCCGTATATGATCCCACTTTGCCCCGGCGGTTGGCTTACTGTCGTAATCATTCCCGAAGAGAAAAAGAAAAACTAGGAGTGGTGCAAAATTGTGGTTCCCAAAGCGGATAAACCCTATTGATTCTGCAATGGAAATATCTTTGACTACTAGTAAGTAGTAGTAGTAATTTGGAATAGAATATTATAATAGCCGTTCATATCTGTCTTTTATTAGAATACCCGTTCAATTGGGAGGTCAATGCGATGCGTCTATTTGGAATATCAGATATAGTTAGACTTTCTTTGAAAAATAATCCTAGACATAATAAAACTTGCCACAAATGTGACCCTATTGTCCGTTTGTCAGCCGCCGGTACATTATTACTCTTTTTTTGTCGAGAAAAAAAAAGCGTCAGTGGTGTCATCATCGCCCCGTCGGTCCAGGTCCCGGTCAATACTGGTTACATCCTGGCATTAGACCCTTCTCATAGGAGAGACCGTCCAACTGGGGTACCAGCGGACACCCTCACCTGCTACGCGTCATAATACCGAGGAATCACCGGGCTCAACAGCCAGCACCCCACCGTGTGGAAGGCCATATTCGGCTGCATCACACTATGAGGCTTGACTGGAAGTGCCGGGACTCGAACCCGAATCTTAGAGATGGCAGGTTGAAGGCCTTGCCACTGGGCCACCACCTCCGGTGGTGGTACATTATTACTCTTGAATCATGGTGGCTAAGGATATCAAATCGAATCCATGTTCCTCTTCCCTTTTTAAGTTTTTAATATGATTAGCAGATTTCGACAACAGAAACAAATCGTTAGTAGATTTTTGTATTAAAAAATATCTTTAGTTCCTTATTTTAACTTTAGGGAGTGGATCTTTAAATTATGAGTCTATGGCATTTTAATTTTTAAATATTCTGACTAGAGTTAAGTTATACAGTAGGTTAGCCAAGCAAGTATGATCTGATTATTCCTTCATTGCACCTTCAGAATAGAATAGCTGTTGCGTTTAACTTGTAAACAGGGGGAGAGGGAGGGGACAAACAAGTCAAGGCCATGCCCTCCATCCACACATCATGGGAGTTTATCCTGAAACTCTCCGTGAAATCTTTGGTCAATGGCACCACTGTTTACCGCAAGTCCGGTTTTCCACCAAAGGAAGTCGTGGGAATTGACTCTAACCGTCTGAACTGTAGTCTAATGGATCTTTATGCCTATTTCATTAGGGAAAAAAAAGAAATCTATATGGTTTTCATTCAACGGAGATGTTGATGGTGTTTGTTTTTTTTTTGAACAGTAGGAATAAGAGTAAAAAGTTTAATGGAAAAGTGAGATTTCTAAATTGCCTTTGTTTGCTGGCTTTTGGGAAAATGAAAAAAAAACTTTCCTTTTTTATTTGTCATAGAGTGAGTCTTCGTCACGTCTCAAATTTTTCCATAATTAGCTGCTATGCGATGCGTAAGCTATACATTACACGGAAAATAAGTGTTATCTTTTCAAGAGTAGACCGGAACCATATCGCATTATTCCTCTCTAAAGTCCAAAAATATAGCATTCTAAATTACCATTTTTTTAAAAAAAAAACATTAGAAAAGAAGGTAGAAGTTTGGAGTGTCAAGAATTTTAGTTTTGATGTTTAAGAGCTTCAATTTTTTTGAATTCACGGTTTTGGATCTTAAAATGTTACTGGACGTTAAACACAGAATGATTGAGTTGAGACAAAAAGAGACTAATCAAATCAGTAAAGATTGTAGTATCTGGTTACGCTTTTGTTGGGTCTCCAGAGTCTTGCAAGTACGTTAATAAGAGTTTTTAGAGTTTAGACGACTTAGCAATGTAGTAGTAGTAGTAATCAAAGAATCGTAATTCCATAGCTTTTGGCGCCTTCTCCTGTCCCCGTCCCTCTGCTCTGCTCTTACTCTATAATAATTAGCGCACTCCCTGCTCCTCGCAGTTTCCCATTCCCACCATACCAAGACACAAAAACGGCCATACAACCTTCTTTCCCTTCCTCCACAGAAGGAAGAAAGAAAGATAAGGGAAAAATTCTTCAAACCCAAAAACAAGAAAGAAAAAGAGAGTATCTCTTCAATCACACCCCCCAAAAACGGCGCGCACTTCAAGGATCTCTCCCTCCTCCACCTTAACTGCCTGCCTCTCAACGAACTTCTCGGATTCCTCTCTCTCTCTCTGTCCCTCTGTCTCTCCCTCTCACCCTCCACATCTCCAATTCTCCCCCATTAAACTTTTTAATTTCCTCCTCTATATCCCAAATAAAAAAAACATGAACCCTCCCTTCTCCCCACCAATACCCACCACCACCACCTTCACCCCACCAGCTTCCCTCCCTTCCTCCAAACACCACCGCCTCATTAACCCTAACCCAAAACTTAATCCCCCCTTTCTCAAACCAACAAAATCCCCTTCCCTTCCCTGCTGTTGTATCAGGAATAAACACAACAACAACAATACTA